>JAWZYV010010043.1:0-28202 GCA_038373885.1 Cheiracanthium punctorium
TTGGAGTATTATAAACTGCCTTCAAGGTTTTCATTCCATTCTCAAATAATCTTTGTACCGGACAGTTTTCTTCTTCAAATGTTGCAGCATGTTGATCCAAATTCGGCAGTTTCTCAAATGTTCTTAAAAAAGTTTTTTTTCCCTTTTTTAAAGAGCGCAGAAGTTGTGTAACATCCACTTAATGCGTGCAGAAACAAAATGTGTCTTTTAGAATTTGGATATTTATGGAAACTTTTGGAGGAGTATATTTCAGAATTAAGATTCCCTTTGACAATTTTTTTAAAGAAAATTTCTCGTTGGTAAGATAGAGTACGCCCAATTAAAATGATAAGTAAATCTATATCTTCTCCGATCATAACTGTTGATTTTTCATGTTTTGATTCTTCAATAGATGTTTCAATGATAAGAACATCCGCATCATCTGTGGCCTGTTTTGTAGAGATATATCTCGTAATTTCTGAATAAGCATTTTAATTAGCTTCTCTTTATTACTTCGATTTGATAGGAATTTTTCTTGGCTAATTGGTACAATAATTGTATCGTCGAAACAAACGTGGTATGTTTTTGAAAGTGCAGCAATCCTTCTCAGCTGCTCAGTTGCTTTTATGTTTTTACTGTAATCTGAATATCCAACAACTACAATTTTAGAAACGCCATAATGCGTTTGTAAATATTTTACATATTTATGTAAAATAATAGAAAAAGTACCTTCTCTACTCCATTCAACTCGATGCAGAAGAAATCCACCATCAATAATGAACATTACATTATTTTCCCGGAGATCAAAATCGATAGGTGTCATATTGTCATACAATGACGGTTTTGTAGTTTTTTTCATATCATCATTATCAAATAGTGCTGTTGGATACGAGCTCAATTCATATTGAAGATATTCTTCAAGATTACTTTCAAGTTGCTTGCTCAGAGTTATTCTTTGGAAGAGTAATAATGGATCTAGTGAAACTTTACAATCATTAATTTTTACAGATTTATTAACAATTGAAAGCGGTAATACTGTTGCGGAACTACTCTGCTATTCCTGGGGTTCGTCGTTCTAAAGTCCAGGTGGTGTAAAAAGTTCAAGTAAAAAGTCACTTGTCAGGATGGAACACAAACTTTACTGCTTCTAGAACTTCGTAGAACCATCAGCTGTACACAATTGACAAGTACAATCTAGCAGTAATGTGCTTTTAACAATCCGCTTAGGTCAGAAGCTCTCACAAATGCTGTATTTCTCACACAAAATAAGTCACTTTCACAGGCAAAAATTCAGTGGAAATATTCAAGGGATATCGTACACAATCCCTTAATACACAGCAATGAAGAATTTACACACAGCACTTTAAAAACAGCTTCATAAAGCAAGCTAAAACACAGCTTCTATAGCACTATCAATTCACAAAGCAAGCGTACTGAGAGCTCTTCACACATTGAGCGTTCAACTCGCACTGAACTCTCGGAGCAGCGCGCTGGTGGAATTTATAGAGGAGGCAGAAGCTGGGAGCAGTTTCTAGAAAAGTATAATTATCGAAGATTCCAGATAAAGCGGGATTTCTGATTACGTCATAGAAGAGAATGTAAGGTTAATGAATGTAACATAGAAGAGAATGTAAGGTTATTATGCGTTTTTAATGCAGGAAAAACAACTTCCAGGCCCCATTGGGAAAATCGCGCCGAATGACCAAAAAGTCGCCAAGCTTGGCGACTTTTGGCAGAATATCGCCAAATTTGGCGCCAAAAATAAGTCCTCAAATGTGAAGGGATCGAAGCCCTAGGACTAATATTACTAATATTAGTCCTAGGGCTTCGACCTAGTCCTAGGACTAATATTTCTAGAGCCTCCATTGAAAAACAATGGAAAACCGAAACCTCCATATCTCCGGTTGTAATTGGCCGATTTTGATGCAACAAAAAGCAAAATTTATCTAGTTGAAGCATAGAATGCGAATTTTAAACCATTTTAAGCCCCAGAGCAGCGAGTTGCCCCGAAAATTCATAACAATACCTTATCAGAGCGTTTCACATTATTTTTTTTTTTTCAGTAAATTGTAAACCAGTGATCTTCGTCATAGATTTTAACGTTCTGAAATAATTTAAAAGCTTACAGTTTTTAAAGAAGATGTACTAAATTATTTTCTATTTAAATATAATTAGTGTAAACGAGAATATAATTAGAATGTAGTTAATAATTTCTCTTAATAATTTTTTAATTACATGAATGGGTTATAAGTTATAAGTGTTATTGAATAGATAGATTACTAATTAACGAAAAAAGTTATTAATTATAATGTAATATTTACAAAAAAATTAAAGTTATATATAACTATATATTTATCAGTAATTTATAAACCTTATTAAGCGTGTTTTTGATCGGGACTACCGGTTGACCTTAAATGGTACTCTACATAGTTCAACACTGCACGCTCACTACCCTCTATCTCGAAAACGACTCAACGTATAAAAAAACTTTTGATACAAAAGTTGTAGAGAATTTTATCCTCTACAATATTGGGATACAATTTAGGGATACAAAGCCTCGTTTTCCGCCAATGACCGTGCTCAAATGAACGAATATTTGACCCAAAAAGTTGCTTACTAAGGTGTGGTGAAGCACAGCCCTCTCCAGTAATAGGCCAGCGCGCTGATTCTTGGGAATACGATCACGTGACCAACCGAAGGCGGAAGGTTTAAAATTATTCTGTTCGTCTGCCATCGTTCGCGATTTCATTCTAAATGGAAGTTAAGAACAACAGTCATCCATTTTATCTCTCACATAATGTAATATTATTTTACTTAAAATAGCTTGTATTGATGCATATGTGTAGATGAATAGTGCAAGAAAGAAAGAAATCAGACAAATAGTAAGTAATTTATTTTATTACATAAAAAATAATTTTAATGTTAATGTGTTGAGCTTGTTTACATTCTCTACTTTTTTGTATTAGTAATTAACTAATGGTTTTAAAATATGAATCAAAAGCTTGATTAATTTAAAACCTAATTAATTTATAATATCGTTTAATCTAAATTACCGATAATATATGTTTTTTATTTCATTTGTAGGTTATGCCTTTCAAATGTGTTGTTCCTCATTGCAGATCGAACTACGATCCGCCATACGTAACTTGTTTCCGGTTCCCGAACGATGAGGAACAAAGAAATTTCTGGATTAACAGGATTCATCGGCAAAATTTCAAATTCACAAAAATACTAGAGTTTGCATTAAACATTTTGCCAGTGAGATGATTGTTCGAGAAGATATTTGGAAGGACAAAGATTGGAATATACATAAGATTCCCCGAGCCAGTCCTGCTTTGACTCCTGATGCGTTTCCAACATATATTCATGATTCCACACCTCATTTAAATATCACAGTGCCCAAAAAAAGAAAAACTCGTGACGACAAAGAAAACGAAAATATCCAGCTGTCTTTAAATACAAGTTTAATAACATACGCTAATGAGACTGAACTAAATAAAATAAAAGATATCCATCAAGCTGAAATGTACATACGTGACTGCATAATGAACTATCCCAAATGGAATTATATTAAAACTGATGAACAATCAATTGTAATTAAATTATGTGTATTGGATATACCCTCAATAGAAATATCTTTTAAGGTAAGCTTAGATTTAACTTTTGAAATATATTATAATAATGACTATTAACTCACTGTAACTGACTGTACTATTAACTCATGTTACTGTAAATTTTAAAAGAGACACTGTACCTCTAACATTGCTTAAAATATCAAAATTAGAATAACTTGTTAAAATCACAGCCGGACAGTTATTTAATGTCTCAAAATATATTTATTAAAGTTGATGTTTTTTTCCCAAATAATTTTTTTTTCTATCTTCATTTTTAAACTTTGTTTAACACTTGTGTTTTGAAAAACAACGTTTATTTTCAAACGATTTAACCCTTTTAAACTCCAATTTATGCTACTGAAGAGGTACCCTGTCCCTTCATAAATGTTTTTAATTTAACGCTGGCCAATTGCTTAAGTATTTCCATTTCTGTTCGTATTTACATATCTGTTCCCAATCCATTACCTCACGATAAATGGGTGTGTATGTGTATGGGCAAAAATGTTAAAATTTTTTATAATTTTTATATTTTTTAGTATAATCACAAAGAAATAATTATTGAAATAGCCTAGATTGTAATTACAAAATGTTGAACGAGTAACTTTTACAAGTGCAAATAACAGAAATTATCAATTAATTTAAGGGTGAAATTACTTTGTTACTTCCTTTATGGAAATACTGTGAAGTTAGATAATTTTCAATAGTGAAAATGTTAATCTATATATATTGTTTACTTTTTTGTAATAAGATGCAAATTGTTTGTGAGTGTATATATATGATTTTAAAAATAAAGTTACTGAATTGATATGTTTTGATTCATTTTAGTATATCCATGCTATTTTTATTTATAGATTTTCTCCTTGAAAATAGAATCTATATAATTATTATTTTTATTATTTAAAATGATTTAGCTACAGTAAATTACTTTATTCCCCGAAACTTTTGAATAATTTAATGGAAATCATTATATGAATTGAATACTGAATAATACATAGTTAAAATGATTCAAATTAAAATATAATGAAATAGTAAATTGCTTTCGTGGTGTATAACATATTGTTTACAAAGAAGGCCTATTATCAAAATATTATCTCTATAATACCAAAAATAAAATAAATTATCTTTCAGGTGTAACTTTTTTATTGGTAAAAATCATTATATAAGAGATGGTAAAATTTTTCAGTCATGTAATCATTAATTGTTTAGTAAAATATTAAGTTTGTTTTCTGGTTTGTGCACTGCAGTCGCATGAAGGGAAAGGGGAAATTCCGCCTTCAGTCGCCGCCATTTTGAATCAGCGCGCTGGCCTATTACTATAGAGGGCTGTGGGTGAAGTGATAATGACGTCGGTGAAACAGCTCTATAATTTTAGAGGCCTATTGTTACTTCAAAAGTCGTTGTCTGCGTGTATTATGGGAGCTACTCTTGCTCAATGTCTATCAAATATCTATCTATCTAATTTTACCAAGAGACCATTTTTGACACAGCACGGCCCATTCAATCGACCACTATCTTGATGGTAGTTACACCGAGCGATGACCCCTTAAAGCGGCTGCATTTTTTCCAGCATGGGGCAGTCTATCTAGTCTTTCTTCTGCATCAATGTATTTCCATCGTATTCTACAATTTTCAGCAGATGCCAGTGCTGTTAAAAATAATCCTGACAATTTTACAAATAATCGACAATGTACGGAAAATGATGTGCTTAAAAAGTAAGGGATTCTCTTGTAACTAGGTCACCCTCCAGTATTTTTTATGGAAATCAAATTGATTCTTCGTCGCTGACAACAGTCAAAACGTCAGAGTTTTGTGTCCTCACAGGCGAGGACACCGCGATTTTAAGGGTTAATGAACAAAATTAATTT
Organism: Cheiracanthium punctorium; assembly: GCA_038373885.1. Classification (NCBI taxonomy): domain Eukaryota; kingdom Metazoa; phylum Arthropoda; class Arachnida; order Araneae; family Cheiracanthiidae; genus Cheiracanthium; species Cheiracanthium punctorium. The sequence continues at coordinate 5,459 of JAWZYV010010043.1, forward strand.
TAGAGTTGTATGTTTCATGTTTACGCGAAATTACTATATTTTGTTTTTAACAATAGATGCAGATTTTGTTCCGTTAAAGCGTTTATGAACTTGTTCGTTTTGGCTTTATAGTTTGCTACATTTTATTCTCTATGGAACATAAAACGGAAAATTCAGTGCTGCAAAATAATTCAGATCATCAGTTCCTAACCAGGTGTTCGCATGTTGTGAAAGAAGGTTCACGAAAATAATGTACTGGTATACAAGAAGTACAAAAGTCGTTCATGAAATTCTTTTGGAATTTAGAATAGATTCACAGGGAGAAAAACGTTGTGGACAACTGATTCAGTGTGTTCTTCCGTATTACGCAATTGGCAAAATACACTCATACTTTTGTAAAATTATGTACATTATTACATATTATACTAAATCAAATACTATTTGTAGCGTTCAATAAAAAAATTATAGGTTTTTAGCATTCAAATAATTGTGAAAGTTTCTTTTAAAAAAACTCTTCTTCTCAATTAGTGCTTTAGTTAATGACTCGCTGAATAACCGGTACTGATAAAATAATCCATGTTATGTCTTGCTTACAAAAGTGTGTTTTTACAGAAGCATTTCTAAAATATTTAAGAAATGATTTAAGCAGAGCCTTAGTATCGCATGGGTAAATCAGGACTTGCCCAGGGCCCCAGGCTCGCAAGTGCCCCGCAATTTGAATGCTATTCTGAAATATTCCTTTTTATATCAAACTTTTTTGAAAAATAAAACAAATTTTACAGTTGGGGGGGGGGTCCCAAATTCATTAATGCCCGGGGCCCCTGTTGGTCATAATCGGGCTCTGGATTTAAGGCATTTATATCAGTTAGAAAGAAGCAATTGAAAGCGTATCTTCTAAAGGCAAAGTTTCATTTGATGATATTTTAACGAAAGAAAACATCCTTGGTCGTAAATTTTTCCATAGGAAAGAAAGGTCGGCTTTCTGATACGGGATGCAGCCAAAGTAACGCGCGGATGGCGATGCCAAGTTGAGGTCAATCTTTATATATGCCTGAGCAATCAATGACGTCTCTCAGACGACTAGTGTCAGGTGACTTTCCATCCGATTACCGATTGGTCATGAATTGCTGCACGGCCAGTCTGTAATCGAGTTGAACGCGCCACCTGACAGTAGTAGTCTGAAAGACATAATTCAGTTGGTTCACTAATTCGTTGAGTTCCGTTTACTAATTTAAAAGGATTTTTATTTTTATCATGCAATAACAAATATTTGCAAGCATATCACCATTTCTTTAAACTAAATTTTGAAGACACTCAAATTCCGCATCTAAAGTGAAATAAAGATATTCAATTATTCAAGATTTTTTTGACTTCATTTAGCCAGTTTCGAGTTTTATGCTGAATCGCACTCTGTGCCATTCATTGCACTTTATTTGCTTTTGTCCATTTTGGGAACAAAAAAGAATGGCCAAAAATTGCAGACATTTCCGCATTAGTACTCGGAGAGGATAACTATTGCAACTTTAAAAAAAAATACTTTTACCAATTAGTTTACAGACAGAAGTTTTACTTTATTTATATGAATACGTTTTACCTTCAACTTTTTCCTAATTATATGCCTGCATCTGACGTTATTTTGAGCGTCAAATTTTATTTGGAAACAGCTCAAGAAATTTTGATAAATCATCCAATGGGATATATCGCGCAAGCATTATTGCTCCGAAAACTTACTTTCACTTCAACTACACCAAACTGACTGACCTTAAGAAGACCTTCTGCAGAATCTCAACCAGGAAGATGATTAAGTCATAATAAAGGAGCAAAAATCGTGTTTGAAATATCTGCTGTCAAAAATATTTTGGTACCTAAAACGAGGTTAGCACTTAAAATTAAGGAGTTAATAGAGGGGGGGGGGATGTTCTCGCTTCTCCAAGGATTTCACGTGCCAACCAACACGTGATGCTTACGAAACTCTGTTGCAGACAAAATAAAAAGTTTGAGGTTAATATACTTAACTGTGCATGCAAAACTGAGTTAAGTTATTCATAACTGGGAAGATGTGTGCGTAAATTTAAGGAGCAAGATTCTTTTGACTTTCTTAAAATTATAATCAAAGAATGTTTTTGCTTATAAAGTAACTTTCTGGATTTAAAAAAAAAAAGTTTTACCGCTGGTCAGAGGTGTTCATCTTAGGTGCTGGAAAGTTGTGTAATTTATCAAGACCGTGACGTTAAAATGATGCATTGTTCCACAAAAATGTGGATCTTAGTTAATTGGTTACGGAAGTTTGTGTAATCATGTAAGCTTTTTTTTAAATAATTAAAATTTACTATTGGATTCCACATGTTTTGAGCGTGCCACATTTCTTTAAATTGTATTTCAAACATCTTAGAACTACATTTTGACATGTATGAAAAATTTATTTTGTTCAACATGTGATGTAACTGTGCACATGCACACAGAAAATCTATTTATGGTATCATCATTCACCCTCCTATTTACGGTCATTTGCAGAATAAGACCATTCTTATGCTCTTGTACACAACTAACTAAAGGACTTCTGATTTATACAATACGATCCAGATTTTCATGCATTTAAGAAAAAAATGGTAAAAATATTTAACTTTTTCCCTTAGCCTTCTAAGCATCTGCGTCAGAAATGAAGATTTTACTCGTATTTATCGTTTCTGTGACATATAATAGACAAAAAATGTAAATATGTAGACACAGTACTTAACTTTTTTAATAATACAATATTTAACAAATTTTACAATAGAATTGCAATACAGTTACACCCTCCAAAAAAAGTATTCGACTAAGAGATAAATTTTCTATTTTAGATTTGCGAATAACAATTAAGTTTCTGAAAAACGCACAACTTGACAGAAATATGGAAAGTCCTATTTATACATAGCGTAATTCATATTGTATGATAAACAATTTTTAATATACGAAACCAACGGAGGAAATTTATCTCTTACTCGAATACTTCTTTTGGAGGGTGTACATAGAAAAGAAAAGGATGTTTAAGAAAAAAATTTAACCGTGTTTATACTTCCATCATAAAAACATTCCACATTTGACGCAATAATTCTGTAACATCAGGGGTTACTTTGTTCTAATCTGAAAAAAGAGTAAGGACAATCTATGATTAAGTATTTTTAACAGGTTACTAAAAGCGATATTTTGACACTTACTTTTTGTCTAAGTTTGAACGATAAAAAATCTTCATTTGTAAATAAGTGTTTACGAAAGAAAAAAAAAAATTCATTGTTGCCAATTAAAAAAGTACCCCTCTCCCAACCTAAAGAATTACCCTTAAATAGGGTACAAAGTATTTGCAAAGCAAAATAACTCTTGCGTTGTATTGTTTTTTCAGTACTACGTCTTTGTCGCGCTTGACCAAACAAACTCTACATAGACCAAGATAGGCCCGGTTTCTCATATTTTTTTCTAAAGTAATAGCATGCGACAGTGATGATCATGTGGCTTATCCAGTTTTCAATAAAATATACATTTTTTAACAAAATTTGAATCAAATAATGTAGGAGTAACAGAATATCATAATTAAATACTCTATTTTACGGCATCCACTAATTATTCCTTTTCCTTCTCCATTCGCCTTTAATTACAGAACTTTGGTAACGAGGAGAAATGCGTCGTGCCCTTTAAATTTATGGTTTTACTTTTCTTGTTTCTTTAAAAACTAAGACGTAACATAGGTGAGAAAAGAACGAAGAAACAATAACCTGAAACGGCTGCCGGGGTGAGATTTAATAGGATCTTCAGAGGGGAGTTTTCGTTGCGTTGGCTAATTAGCTGTTTTAAAGAAGCCATTTTTCAAAATGGTTTGGGATTAGAATCGTTTGTTTCCCTGTGATATAAAAACCGTGAGTCCCCCCCCCCTCTCGTTTATCTATGTGGATATATTTGCGGGTAAACAGAAAGTTTTTAAAAAGATTTGAACCCTTTTAGATATGTATAAATAATTTCTCTTTGAATTAATTAATTTTCCTTCGATAATAGAGATTAAATTAGTAATTTAAAAGAATTACATAAAAAATACCGATAGTTAAATTTTCGAGGAAAATTGTTGTTTTCTTTATGCGTACAATATAGGGCATTCATCCTTTACGCTAGTATATGTAATTTGTGTGTCCTCAACTCGAGGGTAGTTTTCGAAGATGGATGTGCTATCGCCACATGTGATTTTAAACAATTACTTTTTTAAAAAAATTTCACTTATCTACCATATGCACGAGTTTTCCGTCTTGTTTCCTTTGAAAATTAAAAAAAATTATATATATATATATGTACATATATATGTATGTTAGTTTCTCTTCTCTCTCTCTCTCTCTCTGTATATATATATATATATATATATATATATATATATATGGGTGGTGGTGGTAATGGTAATTAATATATTTATAATTGTACGTTAATTTATGTATAATTATATATAGATATATAACTTGGGCACACAATACATGTGCTTTGTTTTAGTAGTGATATCGAAACCGATCGGTTAGATTTATACTTTTAATTGTCATATGTCAACGCTTCTGTCTCCTTTCTTTCCATTTTCTTAAACTTGAAAAAGAATTGAATTCCAATATTCAGAACTGATTTAGAATTTTAGCCTCTCGAAAACTGCTTGTTAACAGCCTGAGAAATGACCTTTTAAGAAACGTTACGCCATTCGCACCCTACTCAAAATCTAGTTTTCGAATTTTACTTGTCTTCTCGTTTTACCAAGTTTTATCAGCGTGAAAAAAACCATGACGGGTTACCGCAACGAAGTCCAGAGAGAGCGGAGATTGGTTAAGTCACAACAATGGGTCAGTATCCTGCTTAAATGTCGGCCGCCAAAAGCATTTTGGCAGATGGAACTTTGTTGGCACTGGAAATTTGAAGAGTAAAGTTAATTGGAAGGATCTTTTACTCATTGGTTAGGATTTAACGCATCAGATGGTCTGTTTTGTTGTGGAAAATATTATTGAAGGCAGAAGTAAATCTACTTTAACTCCGTATGAAATGTGCGAAAATATATGGGTGCCGCTAAAGATTAAATAATAAAAATATAATTAACGCTAGTGTTAGGAAAAATATTATTTTGTCTAAAGCTTCTCATTTTTATCATTAAAATGATATCAATTAGTGCTTTGAATCCATTACTAATTAACATGCAATTAATACAGGGTGATTCGAAGTTAGTTTTACAAACTTTCTGGAGGGGTAGGCTACACCAAGACGGTTCACAATCACATAGCAATGCTATGGTCGGAATCGTCGCCTTCATGTACCTGTTAATAATCACTTTGGAAGAAGTGTGGAAGTGTGCGCCTACATTCTTAACGAAGTTTCATAAACAATGAGAATTCCTCCGACAATTTCATCTATGTAATGAAAGAAAAAATTCTGAATTAACAGTTTCTATCACGTGCAATCGGTGAAAAGTGGATTAGTTTTTGAAAAACCAAGGTCAGAAAGTTTACTACTACCGGAAAACTTCTTCCAAAGTGATTATTAACAGGTGCATCAAGACGACGTTTCCGACCATAGCATTGCTATGTGACTCTGTACCGTCTTGGTATCCCCTCTAAAAGTTTGTAAAACTGATTTCGAATCTCTCTGTATACACCCTCTCAAAAAAGTATTCGACTGAAATAGAAACCTCGTACATTTATTTCGCAGATTAAAAATTATCTATCAAAATTAAAAATTATTTAAAGAAATAAAAAATATTTTTTTATTTTTAAAAATTAAATATTAGTAAAATTAATTTAGTAAAATTATTTAGTAAAATATGAATTAGGTTATGCATAATTATAATTTTTCACATTTCTTTCGAGTTGTGCGTTTTTCAAAAAGCAATTCATTATTCGCAAATCTGAATAGTAAATTTCGCTTTTACACGAATACTTTTTTGAGAGGATGCAAAATTTCGCTATTCTAATGAGATTAAATGCGCAATTGATTGACTGAAACCAAGAGCAAAAGTTCTGTAATCCCCGTATTTTCTATACTTTGGCTCAAAGGAGATGTAAATAAAAACGTTCAGATGGGTGGTTTATAGATTTTTAAAGAAAGCATCCATGAATCAAGACGCGAGATAAAAATCTTCTGTTTAGAACAACATCTTGTTAAAACATTTCCATAACATCAATTTAATAAATCATCTCTCCCAAATACATGCATCGAATAGAAGTATGAAAGCTACATATAATTTCTAGTTTTATTAAAAATAATTTACTCGTAAAGTATTATTAAAATCAATAAAAAGATAAAAAATCAAATTAAATATCATTTATTACAGTATCAAAACAATAGTTTGTACTTACAAGTATTCACTTTAGAAAGTAGCAAAAAATGAGAATTTTTCTATAGCCTAATTAATACAGAATCGGTACCGCTTTCATTAGCGTCTAAATTAATTTCTACAGAGCACTAATTAACACATTGTGAAAATTTAACGAAAGAAAAACATTCTTTTTGTCTCAAAATGAGATAAAAACAAGAGAAATTTAAAACAAGTTAGGATGTAATAGCACTTTTCTCTTCATTTTTAAAAGTCGGCGTACTTTACCGGTCTAAATTTAATTTGAAAGAATCTGCCTTCTTTTTGCCTGCTAACTTTTTGCTTTACGCGTTTATAGAATTAGATTTAAAATAAGAAAAAAAGATTTTTTTTAACACTTGTTGAGTAATCCAATGGTTTTCTCCTTAGAGATTTTTGTTTTAATTAGTCACTCTAAAAAGATGCTGTAAAGTGTAAGCTAGGTAAAATAAAAGAGTTATTGTAATAGTGTAAATGAATGTGTTGAATCTAATCAAGGAAATGTTGGCTGCCTATTTAAACATAATGCAGAAAGCATCTTCAGAAATTGTAAATTTTTGTTACTGATATGTTAGAAATTAGAAAATCCAAGCTGTCAATATGTGATTTTCGAATATTCTGTGGAAGGAAAAAACAATTATGAATGCATTATTTAACAGTAGGATTCATTTTTAATATTACTATATCGATACCTTGAACTAGGCTGGACCTAGGTATTTGAAACTGGACCGGTGTATTTAAAAATTAAAGTGAGGCAGCTACGTATACTGAAAGAGACTAATTTTCTCCCCTCAGTGACCAAGTCGCTAAGATCCGTTCCCATAAGTACATGGAAAGTGAGGCAGCACAGGCTTAGCCAGTGCTTGGGAGGGTGAAAAACCTCTCGGCTGGATGGCTGTAGAACCTTGCACCCTAATGGAAGCTGGAGCACGTAAAATCTGTTTTTGGATCCAATGTCCTCCATTTTCAAGCGATACTTCTGGGGTGCCGATTTCAGGTCCTAGGTCTCTCATACACATTTAAGTTACATCCACCCTAAACCCAAACTGTTAGATAGACAGTCGCGCGATAGGAAAGAAACCATGGACCTTCACATTACAGTCATCTACCATGTTCAGTATCTCATCCACTCGCTCAAGGTAGGCCAGCTGACTGATAGAACTTTTTAAAAGTTTTTTCCGAAGTAACTTTCTCAGGTAGAAGGTCGCTGTACCCTTAATTACTCTCCTTTAAAGACCGAATCTATTTCATTGAAAAGCTTACAGCATTGTGAGAACACGAGTGAAAAAAATTCATTAACTTTAATTCACCATTCTGCAATTAATACTGAAACACAATAAACACATGAGAGACTATGATTTTTAAAAAAGTTTTTGTCTGCATGAACACGTATCACATCATGATCATGATATGTGTATTATATTAATACAGATATGCAATATTCTAGACATAGTGTAAAAAAAGGGTGTGATTTGTTTCTCTTTTATGACAAATGTTTTATTTTTTAAGTTCAATTATTGCTTTCAGTTTAAAAATCATTATGAATTAAACTAGTAGCTTACTAAATCACTAGTAGCTTTAAAAAATTAAAATTATTATATTTACATAAATTTGAATTCGTGGCGTTAAAAACCTATAATAATGAAAGTTGTGTATCAATTATACGTCTTTACGGTTATAAGTCGTTTCAGAACGGTCCATTGATAAGCGTATAAACGGCTCTTGACTGATATACATTTCAGACATTATACTGATATACATATCAGACATTTACACACCGTATTCCGATTTCAATCTGGAAGTAAAATTCTGCTGTCATGTTTTCCATGATATGCTGGTGAACTTACTATAACTGACCTAGACAAAACTAAAGGAGATTATATTTTCAAAACGAAACTTAATTCATCATCAGTATGCCCCAAAATTGTTTTCTTGTAACTATTATCCCTTTTTCTTAATCTTCATATCTCATTATCTCTAAACATAAATTAGCTTCAACTTTTTCAGTTTTTTCCTTTCTTTCAATGTAGCAACTCTCTTAGCGTTATTCTGTGTTGACTAATTGCAACTAAAATCTCTAAAGATGGGCGCGGACTGAATTAATCTCGGAAAAGCTAAAAAAACTCTATTATTTATTTTTTACTGGAATGTTTGACTCTTTCAACATGATACTGAAAAAAAATCTCCCCTTCTCTTTAAATCCAGATAAAAATTCTGTAAAATAAAGAAAATACACGCAAGACATTGTTTTAAAAATCTCTTTCTGTTCGCGAATCTCTCCTTCGTTTCGTAGATTTTACTCTCGTCAATTGCAGACAAAATGAGAGTTTTCTTTTCGAATTTACCATTTTATGTGGCGATTTTTTAATTATATGATTTTGCATTCGGAAATCAATTCTAACATTTAAAGCGTTTTATCCTTTATTCTGTTAGTTGTAAAATACATATAAATCTTAGTTTTGTTTGCGTAGTCTGCAAAATGCGCTAACGAACGCTAAAAATTGCTAAGTTCTGTAGTGTGATGTTTTATATATAATTAAATAAATTGTAAAGAAAACAAATTAACTGCATTAAGTTCAAAATAAAATTTGAGAAAGGCTAGAGAATCCCGTTTGTCCAAAATACTGTTCTTTAAAATAGTATTTTGGATAATTCAATATTTTACCTCTTCCGATAATGCAATAATGCCGAAATTCCGATAACGCAATATTTTACCGCTTTAAAATAATAAAAGTCAATCTTTTAAATCTTAAGCATTCAAAAAAGAATAAAGACAAATATAAAAACCTGCTTACCAATTTCGTTTATGAACAAAATTATTTTAAATCACTAAATGTTGTCTGTAAAGCAGCAATAAAAGGACTCACTAAATTTTAAAGGAACTTTATTCACTTTCAAAACTACAAAATCATATTTTTTAGTATTTTCCTATTTTCATTATTCAATTTTAATTTTAAACTGTATGGGGTTGGTGCATAATTATCAGGTGCTTGTAAATTTTATTTATTTATTAATCAATTATTTATTTAAATTAAGTAATTTACGTAAGAGAATATACGTGAATTTAAAAAATCATTAATTAAGAAGTTTTGTAAGTTTCTATTAAAATACAGCACGTCAAAAAATGCCTCATATTATGTAACAGCCCAATAGCATATACCGTATATCCCGGGGTATAGCACTCTCTGGTGTACACCACGTATCAGTAAATTTAGGATATGTCAAGAAATTCAGTTTATATTTAATGTTATGCATTTTATATTCCGAGTATAACACGCACATGAAAAAAATGAAGTAATTTTTTGAAGCTGAAAGTGCGTGTTATACGCCTAGATGTACGGTATTAAAGAAACCTTTTAAATTAAAGTGGAATAAAATTTGAATATTTTAAATTGAATAACGTCAAACAATTTTTTTATATATTGCTGAATTCATTGTTGTTAGAATTATTGCTGTCACTAAATTGTTTGTGAATATTCAAAGAAATGGGCTAACTGAGCAGATTTACGTTTCAATCGATAAATCATTTTATAAACTCAAACACGAGTCATATTAGAAATATTTATCCTGTGTACACTTATATCGAACAAATTTATAACATGGTGGTGAGAAAATAAAACTAAAATATAGTGTGGAAACACATTCTACAATGTCTTTCACAAACATGTGTTAAAAATGCAAAATCACACTTAACATATTAAGTTAAAATTACTTTTAAAATATCCATTATTAAATTTTCTGTAAATGAAACACATTTTATGTTCTATATAGTCTATATTCAAAATAAGTAATATTTTAGAGCAACAGATGAGCATCATGATTCAATCAAAACTTTATAAACGCAAGTTTAATTTTTAAAATTTTTTTAGTAGAACTAATATCTTACGTTATTCACTGAAACTTTTTGCACCCGAATTCTTTTCAGAATAAACTTAACGGAAAATATTTGAAGATATTTGAGAAAGACATGTTCCCTTTCTTTTTAATTTGTGGTTTACTTTATAGGCAAACAACTAACTGAAAAATAATATTGTTTACGCACATCTCCAAAATTGATTTTTATTGCTTTAAATAATGCTCAAGGAAGAGTTAATAAATAATTTTTTTATGTAAAGATTAATTTAGTTATTTTTGCAGTTTGCGCAAAAAATTTAATCATGAAATTTAATAGTTTTTTTTGTGGAAAATCTTAAAAAAGTTTCTTTTCAATTCAAAATATTAAAACGTTTTTATTCATTTTATTCATTTATAAAAACTAATAATTTGCTTTTGTAAAAATGTATGTGATAATTTTAGCAGTGAATTTGCAATTTTTGCTACTTAATACAAATATATTTTTCTAACAAAATTAGATACTAATTTCGCTTGGCTCCTCATTATGCATTACTTTATAAATGTAACTTTAGATAAATATTTTTTCAGAGAGGCTGAAATATCTCATTTTTCTGCGTTTTTGAATGCGCAAAACACTACGTTAATCAACATAAGAAATCTATGTACAAGAAATAATACAGTAAAAGGAAAAAAAATATTTTTCAATTAAAATACGTTATAAGCAACATCACTTACCAATTATTCTAATTTTCAGATTGATATTTCCGTTGCATATAGCACTACATGAATTAAAATGTTAGTGTTAGTGTTGATTTTTTTCTAAATATTTAAGTTGCATACTTGAAAGGTATTCGTTTTTATTTTTAGAAAGACGCATTATTTTAGAAATGTCTCTCTAGAATTACAGTAAATATGATTTTCTTTTCAGGATATTTTAAATCGATGTATCGATATTTTATGGATATCGACTTACGCTTTTCAAATCGAGAGCGAGCACTTTTCTTAGGAAAGTCTTTTATATTTCATGTGGAGATATTCAAGGTTTTGTTCTTAAAGGATTCGTCATTTTATTAACTACGTAAATTTATATTGACAAAAAGATGAAAATTTTGAAGGACATTTTTTTAATCTCTGTATAAAACGCACTTAAAAAGATTACATTCATTATTATCAATGGCTCACCTTTGCTAAAGATGAACTTACATCACCTATGGCTCATTTTCAAAAAAATTTTTTGATAAATAAATGTTGAAAAAACAAGAATAGAAAAATGAAGTTTTCTGTAATACTTCTTATACGCAATAAGAAAATAATATCCTTAAAATCTAACGGATTTACATTGAGAATGCACAGGGTGTCCCAAAAACACTGACATAATATTTCATTCCTTAAATATTGATCACTGGAAGATAAAAGCCCATTGTGGAGGCAATTACAAAGGGCGCTAGAAAAAAAAATGACAAAAATATGTCTACACTTAATATGTTTAATCTTCGTCCACTTAAAATAAATAGCTCCCAATTCAATTTTTTAAAGTATGCCGAAATCGAAATTGCATTTTCTTCGAAAAAGTTTTGCAGACGAAAGATTTCGTTTAGCTGGAAACATCTCCTCTTATATCAATGTTTCATGCAGACGAAATAATTTTATTTGTGAAAAAAAATGGAGCTGGTTAGTCTAGACGAACTATTTTAAACAAGCTAGAGTTGCAATTTTCCCTTCAAAGCCTAATAACCCTCATTTCGGCATGACGTAATTGTCACTTTCGACAGATAATTTTGTCACGCAATGATTAACTTTTTTTTGATTCTCGGAAATAAAATGGTGCTGAAAATACCAAAAAATCGCTTAAAAATGAGGGAACAGGTGGACTTTTCAATTTTTAAGGCAGCGCATTTTGATTTCTATATTTTTTATACATAACTAGCTGAAGTACCCGTTCTTCGCACGGGAATGAATGGACTTTTTGATATTACGATTTGTGGTGATTACTATTCATTGTAATAAACAGATATAGCAAAGTGGATATCGCGTTATATTGTGTCCAATAATCATGCATACCGAATTGCAAGGCAATCGTTTGTACGGTGCAGAAGGCCATGCGGCGTAGCGCAATCTAGTGGCGAGTTTTAGCAAAACGGATACGGCGAAAATATTTTTCGCATTCAGATATCGATGTATACGAATTTTCATGACTATCGGTTGGATAGTCCTGAAGTTCATGTGTTGACGCGACATTTAGTGGCAAGTTATAAGAAAATGGATAGCTCCAAACTCTTCCCCGTGTTCAAATATCTATGTATACCTATTTTCATAGCGATCATTTGCACAGTCAAGAAGTGATACACTGCAGGGCCATCCAATGGTTCAATAAAGTAATGATTTGCTACAGCGCCGTCAAGTGGCGAGTTATAGCAAAATGGATAACGCCAAAATATTCTCATTGTTCAAATAGCTATGTATACTGATTTTCATAGCGACCGTTTGAATGGTCAAGAATTTGGCCTGCTGCAGCGTCATCTAGTGGCGAGTTAAAATAATAATGCATTGCAGTGTCATCTAGTGGTGAGTAACATCAAAAGGAACGCAGTTAGAATATATTCTTCGTGCTACAATGCGTAAGTATAAAAAAATTTTATGCCGAACGGTCGAACGGTATAGAAGTTGATGCTTTTCAGCGCCATTTAGCGGCAAGTTACAGCAAAATGGATAGTGAAAAATATTCTCCGTGTTCTAATATTCGCGTGTACCAAATTTCATCGAAATCGGTTGGACGATATTCGCATAGCAAACGGCTAAACGGAATAGAATTCGACATTCTGCTGCGCCACCTTGTGGCAAGTTAGAGGAAAACGAATAGCATAAAAACCTTCTCCATCATAAAAGACTTAGGTGAACCAAATTTCATGGTGCAACGGTGCTCAACGGTGCTGGAGTTTTTCAACCTCATACACTCATACCAACATTCATTTTTATCTATAAGCAGTGTCATTATATATCCCAGTCTCAAATAAAATCCAGTTTCAAATCTAAGCCTCGCCAAAGTGCCAACATACGCCATTTTGCAAGCGTTTTTTCAGGAAATCATTCGAAGCATTGACTTAGCAGCAATAATATATGGGAAATGGTTCGACCGCGAAAAAGTAAAGCAAGCCTTTATTTGAAAAGTTGAATCCCTTAATACAGCCGAATTTTTTAAAATTTTCAACTATAACGTGTTTTATTCATCATTACTCTGATGTACTAAATGAGAAGATTTCAATTTTCTGAAATTTGGCGGAATTCCCCCAACTTAAATCAATGTACTCATTTGGCGAGAATTCTGGAGATAGATCAATTGAAATCCCTTAATAACTGCATTATTTCTTCACGGATCATTAAAATTTAACGCTGTATTCTAATAAAACCTTTGCACTTGCTTTCAAAAATCTATTTCCTTAAGCTCTCAATAAATTGCGCCAAGCCGAAATCTGTGCAAACCGCTAGAACTCACTTTCACAAAATCGGCATTTGAGCCATTTTATTTTTTCGCCAAACTAAAATAATTTACCTATTAGCCTCGGAAATCTTCAATTCTTATTGTTTTGCGTGTAAAGCATTACATTCCTGCTCTGATTTCCCATGCACACGATATTATAATTTAAAAAAAAATAACCTTACGAATATAAACTAACAAAAAAAAATCATTATTATTCTTTTATTTTTACTTTGAGAATTTAAAACATTTTATTTGGCAAAATCGCCACACATGGCAACCACGATCCTTATTTCACACTTTTTTCACTACAGGGGTTACAATTACGGAAAGCTTTTTGCGTGAATAGCATAAAAAATCTCTTAAATTCCGGGAACGGGTGGACTTTCAAAGTTTTAAAGTGGACTACGATTTATTCTATATTATTTTACATATCTGTGCTAAATTTCAGGCCGAATTAAGAAATATTAAAAGCAGATAGTACAATCAGTGTGGAGGTTATTTCGCTTTTTGTCCTCAACTTTTGAATCTTTTAGGAGTAAAGGTGGTCACATATTATTTTGGAGTAGCTACCCGCAATCGTTAGAGAATCAGTGAGTCGGGTATCAGCGTAACTATATAATAGGAGAGCCATATTCAAAAAACTACAAGGTATAAGATTAGGTATCTTATACCTTGTAGGAATATTATACCTTAGGTAGGAACCTTATACCTTAGGTATTTAAAAAGGTATACGATTTTATGGTATCGATTAAAATTTCATAATATAAATAAATATAAAATTTATTCGAAATAAATACAAAATTTATTCCAGTGCACAAAAATTCCCAATGAGTGAAATTTGCCCCATGCATTTTTAGCTTTTCATCGGCAAAAGGAGATTTGCTTTAAACAAAATAGGTGAGTGCCTATACAATACCAGTAATAGAAATCATGCATTTTCTCAATCATTGTTTTCTTTTGTAATTTTTGTATGACCAATTAAATGCGATCACTTGAAATGTTTTTGTTCCTTTTTTAAACTTTCGATGGCCATTAAAAGTGGTTCCAGTCAGCATACATTTAATTCAATATCTCAGAGTCTAATTGTGATGAAAGGCTGAAATTTTTCACATCATCTCATTACTGAATGGGGGCACATTTCACCAAATGGGAATGTTTTTCGTACAGGGGCAGTATAAAAATCTTAATTTTGGCGTTAATTAGATTTAACTGACTGAAAATGTTAATCAGTACCATGAAATTTTGTTTAAGTAACATTATAATTTATTGTATAAATCTATGATTAATATTCAAGGAATAAAAGTAAGACAGTGTTTTTGGCACTCTCTTCATGCTGAAAAACATGGAGATAAATCGTACAAACGCACACAAAACCGTACTATAGTGGGATTCTGAATCTGACAAAACAAAAATTAAATATATTTAGCTGCCAACATTTAACTCATATCATAATGCGTACGTTTTTTTAATGTTAATAGAACGTTTTTTAGATTCATCATTCTTTTTTTTATACTTCTATCTCATTATCCCGCACCAAAAATTAGCTTTAACTACCTCTTTTTACAACACAATTAATCTACTATGTTATTTTTGTTGTTTTATTTTAGAGGAAATCTCCAAGGATTGACACTTACAGAATTAATCTCAGAAATAATAAAAACTTGCTCTCCTTTTAGGGGCTTTTTTTCCCCCACTCTAGGCACGACTGCAGAAATAAAAACCTCGCAAAAACTTTTTGGAATGTTATTAACTAAACACAAAAAAGACAGAGACCGTCAAATCAATTCTGTTTAACTTGCATGAATTGTTTTTTCCACTTGGGTGACTGTTTTACACTTTTAATGACAGTTATACATAATCACATTGTTTTGTATGTCGCAAACTCACTTTAACTTTGAAGTATTTTTATTTGCAATTCCATTTTTTCGCTTTCTGAAAAAATAATAAATTTGCTATACAGTCAATATGACCAGTTTGGAAATGTAGCGACAATTACCAACACGTTTTTCAATGTTGCTTTGCGGGAAAAAAAAAAAAAAAAAAAAAAAAGATTTAAAGAACTTTACTGGACAACATGAAGCTAAAAAAAAAAAAAAAGGTTCACAAATTCACTGATAGATGTCTCTTTTATACGTAATATGCAAATTAAGATATTTTATGAAGGATAGGTTGAACCAATGCTTCAGGCAGCCCCAATACCTAGTTACTTTTTATTCCTGTGACGTACCTCTCAAGTCAAGGAGGGCTGCCCACTTAGTGGAAAGCCCTCTAAATGATCTTTTTTCTTAGAATCATGGTAAACTTTGAGTATCCCAGAATATGAAGCAGTGTGGCAGTGAAGCATATGAACAGTGTTCCTATTCGCAGTGTGGATGTTATTGATCATCCATTTTTTTTTAAAAAGCTCAGCCAGAATAGCTTGATTTGTCAACGATTTCATACTGCCAGCATCGAATGAAAGTTATATGCGACTAGAAGTTTTATTGATAGGCTGATTTGCAGGAACTTGCTTCATATTATGTATGTCAGTGCCATCTATCGGTTGATTTTAGAATAACATATATATATATATATATATATATGTATAAATTATAAGTACTCACATATTTTCCATACATAAAATAGAGACTCGTAAACTGTAATAATTACTTGAATTTCAAGAAAATCAAATAAAATTAAAATTGAAAGATTTTAACTTTACACGCGTTTTCTACAGATAATCTACAGACATTTAAATCAAATTACTGTCATTGCAGCAGGTGGTCAACTTTCATTCCAAATAAATTGTGGATTTTTGTCAATCCTTTATATAATCTGAGAGCAAATTGATGAAAAGAAGTTGCTGTAACTTGCCTATTTAGTTCATAAATGTATATTTACGACCACGGTTATACATTTAAATTGCTTCACATAGCTTCTTTTTTAAAATAGTCCTTACAATATGTAACGTAAAGAGGTTTGACATTAAAAATCCGGTCCTTCAGTTAAAATTAAACAGCTAATAAAAACTGGAAACATCAACATTGTTGATATTTAATTAACAAGAAACTCGTTAAATAACGCAGTCGTTAAATATTATAAAAAACGGAAGTGTCTACTTACGTATATTGGTTCAAATATACAAGAGGAAAAAATATTTTTTTAAAGGTTAATTAATACAGAGGTTGTAGCAAATTCATTAGCGTCTAAACATACAACATAAAACAGAATTAACATGCGTGTCATATTTTATTAATTTTTTTTATATTGATGAAGGAAACCAGATAAAATTAAAGTAAATTTAAAACAGAATTTGGTAGAATAGCTTATTTTTTTTCTCCATTATAACGTTTGGGCATCATCTAAGCATCGCAATCGAATATGAAAGAAACGTGATTTCTATGTGATTGGCTTACACATTACTGGCATTAGATTTGCAGAATACTTATTTTTTAACACTTCAACAGCAATAGAATCGAAGTTTATTTCGATTAATCGCTTTTAACAATAGTTCTTTATTGTGATTTACATGAATTAAAAGCTGCAGATATCGTGAAACGACAATGCTGTGAAAAAAAAAAAAAATTAGTAAAATACCGAGTGTTTCAGTTATTTTATTTTTTTAGAAAATATTTTTATTATGCAGGGTGTCTCATTTAAACGTTTAAGAGCTTCAAGGGGAGGTAGAGGACGTCTAGACAACTAGGAATCTCATAAGAAAGTAGGGTCCCAAACGTCATTTTCCTTCAGTGAATAATCACTCGAAAAATCATGTTGAAATAACATACAACATTCCAACAAATAACATACAACTTTCTTTTTTTCAGGTTTTAATTTTTAAAAATAATTTTGCCCCGTAAAGACGTATTTTAAAGACTTTTTAAGTTTTCTGAGGAGTAAATATTTATGCCGAAAGGAACATATGCTTAATTTGGAAAATTGATGTTGTTTTTAAACCAGCAGTTCGTATTCACTGGTAAGCTATCTCAGTTCTGTATTTTCAGTAACTGTAACAAGTGGCTTAGAAATTTAAAAAGTTTTAATATAGTATTATTATTTTAACTATTTTTATCTTAAGGATGAACAGTTAATAAATACTGATCGTTGTTATACGCGAAACCACAAACACTGTTACACACACCACATACACATTAAAATAAGTACGTAAAATTAGCATACATATAAAAAAACACGACTTTCATGCTTTTTTAAAATTTTTAAAATGAAAAATTATGTACGGAGTTTTTTTATTATCAGCCATTTTACATAAAAGAATATTTAAGCATTATGAACATTGAAAACCTTTATTTTGAGTCACAGCTATATTCATCATCGCTCACACACACACTAACATATATATGTATATATGAATGAAACAGACATGTCCACATCAGTATCTTATTTTCAAAATTACTGGCATTAAAATGAAAACTAATTTTAAGATATGGATGGAACAGTTTGTACAAGAGAAAACTAAACCAATCTAACTAATAAAAACTATCTTTAAGTTAATTATTTCGATAAGTGTAACTGTAGCACTAAGGGAGATTTTAAAGTAATCTTTTAAGCTTCCGCTGTGTGTCTGTTAAGTTTTTAAAAAAATACCAGAATGTCTTGAAAACTTTAACTCTAAAACTCATTTAACTATTATAAGTAGTTAAATATATGTATAGTACTTGAAGATGAAATGTTCTTTCACAAATTTTTGACTTTAACAGAAAAGTGACTGTTGTAAATGAAATTACACGTGATAATTCCTCTTAATGATATCTCAGTACAGACGTTCAAAGAGATCTGCAAGTTAAAGTGAGGAAGCTCTCTTTTGTTTACTTCTTCAAGTTTTCGATAATTTTGTTAGTTAGTTGAAGCTGCAGTTTCCCGTAAAGTTTGCAATGCTCCGACCTGGTTACCATTCAAAGAACTTGTGGGTTTGTAAACAATTTGTTTTTCTTTAAAGTTAAGCTTTAAACGTGCAGAAGCTTTGTAAGTCGAAGAAAATACCGAACTGAGTAAATTAAAGTGGCAGTGGAATTTCACATTTTTTTTAATCAAATGGGATTTGCTTCAAAATGAAAGGCTACTGTAAATGTAGAAATAAATAGAAAGCGATTAAAGTTGTGATTAGATTTAGAATTACAATAATTTGTTAAGTTACTCAATATGTCATTTGTTACTTAATTCCAGAAATTCTTATTTAAATTTCCCTGTAAATACAATTTTTTACTGTTTGTAGATTTTTATTGTTTGGACTTTTAGTTTGTTCAGAATAAAAATTAATTTTATACACAAAATTGTTTACCTCAAATGTTAAAGTAATTATTGATATTGCTATTTAATAAAAACTTCTAAAAATCTATTGTTAAACAGTTTAATGAAGAATTTTCTAACAAATACATCTATCAAAACACGCATGAGTGTTTATAACAAAAATTATTCATTTTTAAAAATGCTATTTATTAGTATTAGTACAGCGAGAGTTTTTATTTCATTTGAATTTCAAAGCAGGCAGATTAAACGATGTCGTTAAGTATACAATTTGTTTCACTTTTTTTTTAATTTGTGAGATTTAATGTTTGTTTTCAGCAGTTTTATTTTAGATTTAGCATCAAGTTACCTACGTAAGATCAGTATGAATTGGCGGTCCTTGTTTCTAACTGCTAACAGAACAATCTTTATGAAAGTTTTAAACGCAATAAAAGTGTTTTTGCGTTGTTTTGTGTTATGGCAAAGCTACAAAGGGCTATGTTCCAAGGAAGAAGGGTGCCTTGGTTGGTGGACATTTTAAGAGGTATTAACGAGCAGTTGCTTTACATCTGGAGAAAACCGACCCAATCTCCAGACGGTTAGACGGTCAACAGCTGCGAGATAGGTCCGAAACCGGGACCCAAAAGCATTGAATACACTTTCAGACTTTAAGCCTATGGGTCTGTAGTTTATACATTGAAAAAAAAATCCTTGAACGAGAAATTGATGATGCAATCGTTTACTGTAATTAGAAAATCGGATTTTAATATGACAAATCTTAGGGTATTTGGTTGCGTAAGGCGTAGCTCACACGTGGTTCATAAAAGAATAAATTTAACAGAGTTCTGAATTTCTCATCTTTTTCTTATCATTAACAAAATTTTGCTACTTTCTAAGTTACCGTATTTTGTAAGTAAACGGTTTTTAAGCCTCACAACGAAAAACGTTTTTTAACATTTATTTTTTTAAACACTTATATTTTTACTTAAAAATCAGTTATCAAAAATAAAAAAAATGGCGAAGTAATAGATTTAAACTTAAGCTCACACCCCGTGTTTTCCACCTGCTGGTCTAATATTTGCGAGTTAATTAATCAAGTACATGTAACATAAAAGTGGAGTGATAAATGGGTTAGGCATACATCTTAGTAATTTTTCCAAAATTAATAAGCATTGACCACTAAACTGGACACACGCAGTACGCACTGGAAAAAAAAAGAAAAAAAAAGATTTTAATGACATGACTGTAAAATAAATTTTTGTGAGCGTGCCGTTAAAACTCAATAAGCTATCACAGATTAATAAGACTTATATGCCCGGGTTGCCGTCAACTCCCCCAAAGCATGATAAAGGGAAGGGTTTGGAAATTCAGGTATTGGTTCTGAAGACTTGGGGGTTAAAAGACTGCATTACATCAATAGATTTCTAAAGGAAAGTCGGTGAAGAAGCTGTGACTCACGTGTCATAACGGATGCGAGAAGGGAATGTCTTTGAATGTTACAAAATATTCGAGAATACTCCAGAATGTTTTTGTTTTTTTCTTCCAATGGGAAGTCGGGTAAGAAGCTGAGAATGAAACTTAAAAATTTATATAAAAAGTATTGATAATAATATATAATCTTCTAAGATCAAAAATTAGTCAACCCAAGATTATTCTAGAATGTGCCATAAGGTCCAGGACCTTCGAAGTCAATTTTGACGCCCTTCGCGGGTGAAATGTTTGAACTTCCTTATGCATGTTTGTCATAATCGCGATCACGAGTTTTTGTACTGGGAAAGAGGGCGCTTTGCTCCCTTCAGCTCCCTTCAACCAACTAATTTAAAACTTCTCTTTAAAAAAAAAAGAACATTTCTCAAAATTCGACTTAAACATTTTAGAAACTGGCGCGTTTCCTGCAAATAATGCATTACAAGAGATTTTAATTTTATGCTTTTAAAACGGTGAGCTATTCTTCTGTGCGACGGAAGTGGTGATTCAGCTATCGCATAAAAAGCACATATTTAAGCTATGTTGTTGAAAATGATCTCTAAGAATCATGCGGTATTTATTCTTTTTCATAAAATGATAATGTAGCTACAACCGACCAATGACCGAGTGGATAAGACACTCAATTTTGATAGATTGCTGAAATACAAAGGTCCAGAAGGTCTTAACACCTTAACGGTAGTATTATTTTCAAAGAAATAGTCATAAGAGTACTTATTTTTTTATTCCAGACAATGGTACAAAAAATAAGTGTATGTACACTGTGTGTATTCATTTTAAGCTTATGGGCATTTTTTTGTGCGGAAAAAAAGTTAAATTTTTAGGAGAAGTCAACATTCAGGGTTATTGTGACTAGCAGGGCATCAATCATTCGAAATATGCGTTTTAAGCACTCGAGGAGAATTTCATTAAACTTACTTCGTAAAATAAATAAATATTTGTAAAGTTTTCTTGGAACGTAAGTAAAAAAAAAGTGAGCTAAGATGGCACAATGCCTATCACAGATGCGCGTATTGGAGTACTGCTTTACCCTTTATTTAAAAATAAACTAATTGCATCATCCATGTTTGAAAATAAATATTTAATCCTACTGAGTGCGTAACATAACGAAACTGGCCGCTAGGAGGGATCAGCCGTTATATTTTTCGACTTTGGGACTGTCCGTTGGCTGGGGTGAGGGGTGGTCGCCGAATAGGGGGTAACGTTTATGTTATTTCTAGGTTTCTTTGATTCGGTACTTGAAAATTTTACTCGTTTTTAAAGGCGGCCGTGGAATACAGGTGGCCGTTTAGAGAAGTTTCACTATTAATTTCATTGACGTCAGTATATCAGCGCCTGAGCGTTCTTCCAAGGAAATTCGACCCCAAACACAGACATTGCCTGGTGCATATGTGCATTCCTCTCATTCATATTGGATTGATGATAACGATCTCAGTTTTCCTGAAAACAAACAACGCCTACTGTCATTTTGTAGGCTAAACCTGGACCCCTCCGTAAATAGAACAGCCTTCCATGAAGCTGTCCAGTGAACATACTGATGTGCCCACCTCAAATGTGGCTTTCTGTAAGGTGACATGAGTGAAACGCAAATTGCTGTTCGCCTCGCGTATAGACAGACCACCTTCATAAAGCCGTCTGCTCTCAGTTGACGTATATACCAACCTATAACGACATAATCTGCATGAACATAACGACAAATATCTATCATCGGTGCTGGATGTAACAAGTGCCCGTCTATGACTAACCTACTAGATGCCGAATCTGTAGTTAGAAATTGTTGTTCCATGTCTATGAACAACAGAAGGATTGACATTTAGCCATCTGTTCATTGGTATCTGAATTTGCCCTGCCTCTAGTTTTCACACAACTCTCCATCGCAGTTCTTCAGGTAAATGCTATCTGGAAAGGATTGCTACGAATTGGCAATTCCCAGTTTCTTACCGTAATGTAACAGCAAAATTTACAATCTTGATCTCAAAGACGCAATTTTATGCTCCTAGTAAATTATTTATTCTAGCTACAACGCTATTAATCTGCATATGCTAGCTTTCATCAACAACTTTTATTTGGAAGCATATTAAAATTTCATGCAGATTGGTTTATTTTTTAGCTAGGTATCGCTATTTTTGTGATGTTTTTCTTTAATTTTTAGAAACTAGTGCATAAAAATATTTATATGTCTAAAAAATATAGAAGTATATATCACTTGTCGATGTTTAAAATTCAATACCAGAAACTTTGCGAATGATTTCAATGTTTAGCGTTTTGGAAAAATGCATATTGAAATCTTCCTCATTTTATAGAAAAGCTGACATTTCCATATAGAATTTTTGAAGAACGAAGGCTTTTCAATACATAAACCTCCTTTTAGCATTTACGTCGAAAGCAATCGCTTAAATTTATAA
>JAWZYV010010046.1:0-269239 GCA_038373885.1 Cheiracanthium punctorium
TAGTAAGATTCAGAATGTTTCATGCTAAATTCCCTACCTACAAATAAAACACCACCGTGTACATGTGGTAGGAACGTACTCTGAACCCGTGGCTCCGAAAGTCCTGTCGGTGATCGCTTGCAATTTTCGGGAGTGTGACCTAAGTCAGAAGTCCCTTAACCCTTTATAAGGCGAGTTTATGTGCAGAGAGTCGAAAGTACTTGAAATTTTTCTGGCCTATTTTTTTAGGATTAATTCATTTATTTTCCCTCTACTGTAATATCCCACGTGAAAATTGAGGAAACAAGTATTAAACAAACATAGAAATTTTGCAGGAGAATACATTAATTATTCACAAAATCAAAGTCGGAAAACCACCTGCTGCTTGTACACGGAATTAAACGCAAAAATATATAATTAAAAGCGATGATTCTTGCGCTCAATTTTCGAGTAATTATTCGAGCTTTCTTTAAACTTACGAATGAAAGAAAAGTTCATAAGCCAAATACAGTGAAATCCCTCTATAACGATATTTTGGAGGTCAAAATAATATATCGTTGTAAAGAGAATTATCGTTATAGAGATAATCGATATTGGAACGAAAAGATTTTTGTTCGTCAAATATCCCATACCCTGCGGTGTCACCAGAAAGTGTTCTGTTTTCATTCAGCTCACCCTCGCAAGTAATATATAATAAATGAAAGGAGAAAAACAGGTTTATAGGTTTAAGTAATTTTCACAACACTCGCAAATTTTAGTTAAACACCCTTGCCGCCTCGCCAGGGATTCTAGCGGCGATATAGCTTATAAATATTTATAGCATTTTTGAATAACAAATATATAATGTCTAAATAAATAATACCTGAATGCCGCAAAATCGTTTTTTAAAATGTATTAGATATTAATTGAAAATACATACCCATTAATTTATCCTTATTTATTTTGAATTCTGTGTAAAGAAATCGGAAATTGGTAACAGTCGACTGTGAAAGTCCGTACTGTCTGCAAACCTCAGCTTGCTTCATGCCTTTATCAAAATCTTTTATGATGTTGAATTTCACTTCGATAGATATTTGTTTTCTTTTAGCCATTTGCTTTCGATTTTCACTAAACAAACTTCAAAGTAAACAAAACTCATAAATAATTTAAAATATCCTCGTGTAATATCGACCTCGATAGGATTTATCGGGGTCATTCCACGTCAGATCAAACAGTGCAGTTCACCACACCAACTCTGATTTTTCTCAAATTTTATATAGATGATTTATAGGCTAAGGCATCAACAAATCTCAATTTTGAAGGTTCTACGATAATTAATTACCGAGAAATTAATTATGCAAATTTTTAAGTTTTCTGCAAGATGCGCCAACTTTTTTCTCAATTCCTTAAATAACTCCTTACCTGTAAAAGTTACTGAAGTGAAAATTTGTTTCTAGGAGTAACTTTTTACGCTGATTCCAAAAATGTTATCGAAATTTGCGTATATTCTATAGTTTATGCATGAGCACTGCATTTGCTAAAAAACATCATGAATTTTTTTCGGCATGTCTGATCACAGACACATGTTTTAAATTTTTATATGTTGTTAAGATGAAATAATCCTACATCTCAAAATAATTTCATCTTGGCTTTCTGCTCAGGAGCAGAGAAAAAAAAATTGTATGTATGTACCTATATATGAAGAATTTCATATGCAACATTTATACTGAAGATGAGAAAATTCAGAAGCGTTAGTCAATTTTCCTATATCTTTTAAATTTATATCTGAAGTTTAACTACTACTCCAGGCATTTTCAAAAACTAGAAAATATATCAAAGTGCTTGCATCGAAAAACGTAAAACAAACAAACAACAAAAAATGCATCTAAAACAATGTTAAATTAAAAAGAATTCTAAAGTTAAAATTTAGAATCATTTTTAATTTAACCCTGTTGTTTTTTGCAATCATCTATCAGCCAATAAATCTTTGGAATTCTGTATGATATTGAACTCAAAAGAAAGAACAATGTTTAATAAAACATATATATGTATATATATATATATATATATTAGGTTTACCGGAAAGTCGTTCTATCCATTTTCCGTATGTCAATATTTTGCCTAGCCAAAACTACTGAAGCTAATAACACGAAATTTAGCACGAGTGGGATTTTATAGCGTAGGTGCTAGATTAGAGAGTATTTTCCAAAATTCTTAATTTATGGAGGATAAAGGCCCAAAATGTCTTTTCACATATTTTGCGGGATCTCAAAGAAGAAAAGAGATATCGATAAAATTCTTGCTGTAAAATACACAACACTCAAGAATGCCTAAAAATCGATTTCAGAACATTTCGAATATAATCCTCCTAGGAGGGTAGACGTAAAAGTTTGTCGTGAATAACTGGTTACATGACATTTATTCTGCAATATATCACCAAATGTGCAATTTGACAATGTGCCTGACATTGCTATGCTAGTTGTTGTAACAATAAAAATTTAATACAGTATACAGTAAAACCTATTTCAAATTGCTGTATCCACAAAACTAGCCAAAGCACAATTTTGTTCGCATTCTGTTAAAGGTAAATAAGTACTGTTACTTACAGGAATTCAATTCTTTCAATAAACTTTGTTCCTTCTATTAACTTGAATGTCATACAGAATTACAAAGCTTTATTGGCTGATGGATGGTTGCCAAAAACAACAGGGTTAAATTAAAAGTAATTTAAAATTTTAACTTTAGAATTCTTTTTAATTTAACATTGTTTTACATGCATTTTTTGCTGTTTGTTTGTTTTACGTTTTCCGATCCAAGCACTTTGATATATTTTCTAGTTTTTGAAAATGCCTGGAGTAGTAGTTAAACTTCAGATATCAATTTAAAAGACCTAGGAAAATTGACTAATGCTACTGAATTTTCTCATCTTCAGTATAAATGTTGCATATGGAAATCCTCATATATAGGTCCTCATATAATCCTCATATATTTTCTCTGCTCCTGAGCAGAAAGCCAAGATGAAATTATTTTGGTATGTTAGGATTATTCCACCTTAACAACATATAAAAATTTAAAACATGTGTCTGTGATCAGACATGCCGAAAAAAATTCATGATGTTTTTTAGCAAATGCAGTGCTCATGCATAAACTATAGAAGATTCGCAAATTTCGATAACATTTTTTGAATCAGCGTTAACAAAAGTTACTCCTAGAAACAAATTTTCTCTTCAGTAACTTTTACATGTAAGGAGTTATTTAAAGAATCGAGAAAAAAGTTGGCGCATCTTGCAGAAAACTTAAAAATTTGCATAATTAATTTCTCGGTAATTAATTATCGTAGAACCTTCAAAATTGAGATTTGTTGATTTCTTAGCCTATAAATCCTCTATATAAAATTTGAGGAAAATCTAAGTTGGTGTGGTGAACTTTCTCCAGTTTTGTGTTTGATTTGACGTGGAATGACCCATCGAAGGTTAAAATTCTTACTCAAGTTCAGACAAAAGAACGTATCGTTTTCTATATCAGTTCCGGTGAAAGGAATCCTTGACCATTTTTTAAAAGAGGGGGGATAGGAATCAAAGATGTGTCATCCAGGAAATGCCAACTGTCCTCCCACCTTACGAGAAATGCACTTTCTCATTACCATAGTGTTACGTCAGCAAAACGAAACTTAGAAGACGTTCTTTGGCAGAGGCGTGGTCAAACCCGTTCCAACCACATTTTACCTCGACTTTTTTTGTGTAGCTCTCAATGTGTGTGCATGAGTTGGGCTTCTGATGCATCGTAGAAAAAAAAAATATATCGTAGTAGAGAGAATTATTGTGATGTAAGGGATGATTATTACCATCGTTGTAGAGAGAATTATCGTTTTAAAGGATATCGTAATACAGAGAACTGTTTTACATTAATCTAAAAGGAATTCAGCCAGGACTATGAAAAAATATCGTAATAGAGAGAATTATCGTTATAGAGGATATCGTTGTAGCGAGATTCTACTGTATAATTTAGAATCTTGATGTATGGAAAAAATATACATCCAATATAACAACAAAAATCAGAAAATTCAATAATGATAATTGATTTCTGTATTTAATAGACCGTAAGTGGTAAGTATTCTTACCACGGCCTTATAAAGGATTAACTCCTGATGAGGATCCAAATTGTGGTAGGAAGTGAACAGCAGAATTTTAAAGACCGTAGATCACGCTATTGTGCGACTGGTAGGCTGCTGTCTATAAGTAGCGAGGTTTTTTTCGAATGATTCGTACTATAATCGATTACAACTCTTCGAATAGAATCAATAATAGATTAATCGAATTGTGAATATTTGCGATTTTTTAATATTCGAATAGTATTCGCGGTTTCATTATTCAAATAGTAATCGTGATTTCGCTATTCGAATAGTACTTGAGATTTCTATTAGAGATTTCGAATGCCATTTGTTATTCGAATGCTATGGATTTCGAATGGATTTTCCTCAATCGATTTATCTAAAAGACATGAAAGAGTATAAATCAGTGCCGGATTAACAATATAGCAGATGTAGCAAATGCTACGGGCCCCGCGCTTTTGGGGGCCCCGCGCCTTTACCTTGAAAGTTTTCGTCTTTCCCCCTCAAGATCTAGCTTTTTTGACACTTTCCAACAAGGTAGAAAAGTGTTTAAGATTTCGGTTTGTCTGTCTGTCCGTCCTTGACTCGCGTCAATAGGCATTGATTTCTACGAAATTTATATATGTTATTCTTATCTGCAGTACCATGTACCCTATTGTAAAGGATCTATGTAGCATTTATAGATTTTTTTCTACAGGAGCACTCAAAATAGTCCCAATACATTGCGCTCTATGGGAAGTTATTCTTTAAAGCGCATCACCCTACTAACTACAAGGGGTGATCAAATGAAAAGGTACGAAACGACACGGTGGGTACAAATGTAGACTTTATTCAAAATATACACCATAGGCCTGAGCACAACGATCCCACTGACGAACAAGCCGCAGGATTCCTTGTTCCCAGAATTCCTGTGGCCGTGACGAGACCCAGTCCGTCACAGCGTCCTTGAGTACGTGTCCGAGTGGAAGCGCTTCCCTTTCAGGTGGTTTCTTCAGTGGAACCAACACATGGAAATCGCAGGGCGACATGTCCGGGCTGTAGGGCGGATGGTCCAACGTCTCCCACTTGAACGTGGCCAGTTCCTTGGCGAAAACGGACATTCCATTTTCTCATTGACTTGTGGGACACACAGCCTTCCCAGTATACGATCATCATCCTGCGATGAATAGTGGCCGGTTTAACACCTTCCGCTGTCAGAAATCGGATAACGCCTCGCTGCCCCTAAATCGTCGAATTTTGCAATGTGAACACCATCCTGTCCTCACACGCACTGCCGCGTCAATTGGACGTAGGAGGGTACTTTTTACAAGAGCTTCTGCTTTCTCCTGCGGGCCCCCGCATGTTCCTATCCACACAGAAGTCTCCAATCGCATTCCTAGATGTCTCGCTACGTGCTCTTATAGCTGTATGGACAAATATGATAACGGTTAGGTTGTTGCGACGTTTCGTACCTTTTCATTTGATCACCCCTTGTAGTTGCGCTGAACCCTGACTTCAAGATAAAACTTTTTCCTCTATGACTGCAAAAAGATAACAAAGTCAAGGACAAAAAGCCTAACAACTTCTACATCGTTTGTACGATCCGCTTGAAAATTTTCACAACTTTGTAAAAAAACATAGAAAACAATCTGTCAATTTTAAAAATCTGAAAATCCACCCGTTCCTTCATTTTTAAGCGATTTTTCGCTATTTTCAGCACCATCTCGTTTCCGAGAGTCAAAAAAATTGAATCATTTGCGTGACAAAATGACCTATTTTAAGTGAAAATGACGTCATACAATTTGGGGGGGGGATTCCAATACGTTTAAAATAATTTCTCCCGATTACACAGTTTATTATTTTTTCCCCACAAATAAATCGTCTATTGGATATTCGAATGTTTATGTATACAAAACGAAAGCTTTCGACTGCGAAAAGATTCCGCGCGTTTCCAGATGAGCATGAAATTCAATTTGGGTCTGTAATAAAAATTGAATATGAACTTATTTATTTTAGGTGGATGAAAATTAAATATATTGAATGAAAGACAAATTTCCTTAAAATGTTTTTTCTCTCACCCTTTGTAATTGCCTTCACAAAAGGCTTCTAGTTTTAGAGATATTCTGCTCTTTGAAATGAAACAAAAATGGATGTTATTAAGGATTGCAAAATGAAGCTTTGCATCGAAAATAGTGTCTGTATAGTTAAAAGTTTTTCTATACTGGAGCACTCAAAATAATTTCAATACAATACGGTCAATGGCAGTTTAGAGACAGGCATCTATTTTAAGCATATAATACTATCCTACAATATGATTAGCTAATAATCCGACGACGATCGTGTGCCTCCTTCAAAATTTGAGCCAAAAGCCAGCAATGTTGGCGACTTTTGCGATAAATTGCCAAATAGGGTGCGAAAAAAATGCTTTGAAAAATGAACCGAACTTGGCGATATTTTTATTATTTTACGATAAATCGAAAAAGGTATTTACGTATTATCCCGGCGGTCATTAACGCCAAACTATTTTTTCCTCAAATTTTCTGGCAAACTGTTGGCAATCGTATTCCGAACCATCAATAATTTCATGTGTCCGGCATTTATCTTGGGGAAAAAGTTGCTCGTCTTGGCGGATCGCCTGGATAATAATGTAGTACCTCGAAAAATGTCTAATGTAATTATATTAAGCTTTGTCGATTTCTTTGGAAATTTTGAAAATTCGTTACTCGCACTTTAATTAACTGATTTATTGTATTGTGTTTTGTTAAGGGCTATCTGCCTAGGAGTATGAGGGGGTCTCCGACCGACGAAAATTTGTTAATGCATTAGAACCCAAAACGGGTTAACGTCCTTATGATTTCGGTTATTTGTCTGTTCTGATGTCCACCCATCCAGTGTTCTAACTGCTGTGGATATACATCGATTTGTGCGAAATTTATGTTTTTTCTATGTACAGTACCACGTACCATATTGAAAATGGTGTATGTAGCATTTATAGTTCTTTTACAGGAGAAAAAAATCCAATGTATAGCACAGTCTAAAAAACAGAACTAAAAGGGGGGGTTCGGGGGGGGGTCTCCCCCTGTATTTGTTGATACAGGAATGGCTGAATCAACAGTCATTCTTGAAAACATATTTTAGAGATATTCGATTTTTGAAAGAAAACAAAGTTGGCATATATATTACTACGGCTCTCAAAATGATGCTCTCCATTGAGAATAACGTCCGTATTATTAATAGTTCTACAGGAGCACTCAAAAGAATTCCCATTGCAGTCTGTGGCATTTGAGAGACACTAATACATTTCTAGCACAAGACAATGAGTATAAATTTTTATATTCTTCAGTTAAACGCTAAAAAAAATTAAAGGTCTTTTACTGGGTCTCATAAAATTGCATTTATAGTGATAATACAACATTTTTTTATCTACGAAATCTCGCCAGTTTTAACTAAAGTACATAGCAGATTTGGCGCAAAAATATTTTGTATTGGAAAGTGTTTTATAATCTATGAGCTTGGCATGATTTATCTTTCTTGATTTTTTAAGGCAACAGATAAATCTTGTAATTCTTTTTTTTTTTTCTTTCGTTCTTTCTTTCTTTTCATTTTTATTTATTTATTTTTTGGATAAGACAATTTCTGACAATGCTCCATATAGTGGAACTGTAAATCAGTTGTAGACAACTCATTGAAAGAATTATGTATAACTCGGCTGTTCGAGTCTCGTCAATGGGAGACCCCCCCCCTGAACCCCCCTAATTTTTTAGTTTCATGATTGCCATATTAAAACGATATTAATGGACTATGTCATTTTATCTCTCATCTATCGATAAGAGCCCTGGTAACCCCATGTTGAAATTTTTAGGATTGTTACCTATTTATAGAAAAATACATGTGATGCACATTCTACAGCTTAGTAAATATTGTAACAATAGATTAAAGCTGTTGTGAACTAATGGTATTTAAATATATGTAAAATATACTTGTGATGTATATTCTACAGCTTACGAAATATTGTAACAATAGATTAAAGCTGTTGTGAACTAATAGTATTTAAATAAACGGATGAAATTTTTAAACAATCATTTTATCAAATAAATGCAACCTTACGGAGCTTATAGAAATCGGTGGTTTACGTAACACATACTAACATTTTCAGTGGACATTTGTCTTACTTTTATGTCGCGTTTTCGTAACGCATTTTCGTGTCTCATTTTTATGTCACATTTTCAAAAGGGGGTGAGAGATAAAATGACATAATCCTTAACATATTTAATGTGGCTGTTGCATGCCTGCATTATTTAGTCAACTCATTACCTAGGCGAAACTGAATGAGTATTCTAAAGTCAGCAATAAGGACACACACAAGAGTATATCCAACAATACTGTGGAACAAAAACACGGTTCTCATAAAAAAAAATCAGGGAGAATCCAAACGGGGGGAATTAAAAGAAAGACAGAAAGAAAGGCTGTATCATTATCTTTTCGTTGACTAAAAGCGAAACTCGGACAAACGGAGGAGGGGTATCCAGATCCTTGCACCACCCACCTATGGCCTTCAGAAAATGGATTCCATACCAATAGTTACATTTTTGTCTTTATTTGAAGAATGAATCCAGAAATAAACAAAATATAGAAAGAAAACTAAGTGTCGAAACAAAAAAAAAACAGGGTCTGATCAAGGGCGGATTAAAGGGAGGGGGTCGGAGGAGGTGACCGCCCCTCCCGAGAAAAATGAAATTAATGTAAACAGTCCCAACTTACTTCCATAATATATATATATATATATATATGTGTGTATGTGTGTGTGTGTGTGTGTGTGAATCTTCTATCCAAGCCTCCACCCACAAAATTGTATTAATCCGTCAGCGGGCCGGATTATTCATTAGGCTGTAGTCTATCTGTCCCGATCGTTTCAGGGACTTTTCATTAACAAGTCGAAAGAATTTTTTAATGAAGTTGTAATCAAACTTTTCAAAATGACTCAATAGAACGGAAATATTTGTGGCTATTTCTGAAGATGTTCTCTGGAACGCGAGTTGACCTTCTGCATTTCCCTGACAGCTGAGATCCATAGGATTCAGATTGTAGGAAAAACGCGCCCCATAATCCCCCACGAAGCAATAATTTTTATTTAAATATTGGACATAAAGTTATTTTGTTTTGCAGTAAATATGAGGATGGTATTTTAAACGGATGTTGGGCAGCCCCAAAGTTTTTTTATTTTACAGTAAAGGCGGGTGGCTTTGGCGAAATTCGGTTGTACTAGGGTGTAAACCATCTTAGAAGGCTTTTGGTAGTTGGCTTGCTTTGTTTTTACTTAATTATTTATTTTACATTTTACAATATTTAAACAAAGGCGAATTATTTTTTGAAACAATAATAATATATAGAATGTAAGTAATTTTTTTATAGTTGGGGAATCCACTATTACGATAAATTAGCTTATTAATCTCGGAAATTAACCACGTTAAATATGAAGGAATTGATTTTTGGCCGGTCGAAACCACAGGTCAAGAGCGCGAATGCCAATACGTTCGTTCAAATAAAATAATTGGAACCGAGAGGATCTTCGCACGGTCGGGGTATCCAAGAAGCCATAACCTCAGGCAAACTGAAAACAAAAAGAATTTTCGGATACTCTTGACCCACAAAGAAACTCACAAATTACTTTTAAGATTATTATGTCTTGCAAAAACATTTGAACGTAATACGATAATGAATGTTTTATCCGAATTTTTTATTATTTATTATATAGATTATTTTATTCCTCTTATAAAGATTTTTTTTAACAAAATATTTTATATCATTTTAACGAGGATAAGTTGAAAAGTAATGTACATGTGCTTGTAGAACACCAACGAAATGACCTTTAGAAGTGTTCCAAGCGGTATGTGGAAGTAACAGTCCCCCTGTACAAGCATGTACAGTTTAAATGCCTTCCGTGTATGCAGTATATTTTGAATGGTGGAGGTATTATTGTGCTAGATCTATCCCCAGTTCGATTTCTTATGAATTAACCCATTAAATAAATTAAGAGAAGTTAAAAATATGTAACCTATAATTAGTAAAGACCGTCCAGATAATGAAATAATTTTACAAGCATGTATTTTTAAAGGGGAAAAATAGTATTTAAAGGCACAGTTTAAAATACATATTGATTTCGAAGGCTCTAAAAATTTTACAGAAACAATTATTATTTTATGTGTGTAAACTTGTCTAGTTATATGTTTGCATATGGGAAAGGTGGGAAGTGTTAGAAATTCCAAATATATATCCATGAACATTAACATTCATTAAAAAAAAAACCTGAGTTGTACGAATAAATAACTTTAAAACATCGCCAGTCTCACTATCTATTTAGCCCCCCCCCCCCCCTCACTTTATTTTGACGGGCATTTTTTCCGCACACTAATTTACTTGGTGAAATTGATTTGTCTAGTGTTAACTCAAATTTGTTCATTTTGAATCAAGAAAATTCGTAAAAGTTGTGTTTTATTTTATTATCGCACAAAACCTACAGATTAGCTCACCCAAGGTGGTGGAACGGCTGGGATAAGCCTCTCGCAAATATAACACGTGGGACCTTTTAGCTTTGTTTACATCTAATTAGCATTAGTAATACCATTAATTAGCACTAAACATAAATACATAAATTGTAATGTAATTAGCACTATTTATTTTCTCATTTAATTTAGCTCTATTACTTTAATGTGAGGGTGAACTCCTCCCCCTAAATATATATATATATATATGCGTCACTGAGCAGGGGGCCCCTTGATAACATTTGCTACGGGCCCCGCGCTGTCTTAATCCGGCACTGCTATAAATACAGTGTTTATGAGCATTTTCTATTTTTTTAAAGGAAACAGTATTATTTAGAGCGATTTTTTTTTTTGCATGTCACCTGTTTGGTAACATAATGTCTACATGACAAATATTTTCAAACAATAAAGTGCCTAACTGTTAACTATTTTTACACTAATCTCGAAATTTTCTTTTCCAAATACCGATATCCGCTTGCTCTTTCCTATTTTAACAGCATGTAATCGACGCAGAATGACGACACTAACTCGAATGATAGGATATGACAAATTTATCGGATGAAGATAACTGCATGAAAACAAACATCCATTATGACATTTTCAAAACAAAATAGCTGTGTCTGCAACTAAGGGACAACTAAGGTGACAAACACTGACAATTTTGAGGAGGTAACGAATATAAATACCAGGAAAGTATATAGCTGAAAAGTTTTATTTTTATTTATATTTTTTACCTGCTTTGTTAAGTAAAAGAGACTTATTTCATTGACGTCAGTACTAAGCAAATTTTTTTAAATAGTCGTGGCTAAAAAAAAAAAAAAAAAAAACAGATTAAATAGTCTAAGAACCCGTTTAGAGAGCAGTACTTTTGAACTTTTGAGGCCATAGTCCTTCCAGTTTCGAGCTCTTCGCTTGTAAAAAAGAAAACACTATTTATTTTGTTTTTATGGGGAAATTTTTTTTTAAGTTATAAATGGAGGTTAATATGGAGTAGTCGGGTAATATGGAATAGGTGGTTGAAAATGCTGAAAACTAATTGTACTTTACAAAACATAGTTATGTAACTATAGAACCATATTTTTAAGATTATGTTCAAATCATTCCTGCTTCGAGTCTATTCAGAAAAGTCGCAGGTAAAATCTTTCTCAGCTCCGGTAGAGTCAAGGTGAGCCCACAGAGAACAGCTGCTGAAGCACTGAATCCAAATTTCTCCTCGTTAGGTAATTTTCCGTTAGAGAAGATACATTCAGCATCTTTGTTTTACGGTTTTTTAGTTGCTGGCATGAAATCCATTACAATATTACCTAGTATTGCATAATAACCGGTACGCCATCTAGGAAAATGAGCCTTTAAACAAAAGACTGTCAGTTAGAAACAACCACAGTACAACAAACTGCAGTTCTTTTAGTGTACATCATGCGCAACATCAATGTTCAAGCCACGTGTATACTAGTAGGTTAAAGTGTTTGAAAACGTATCTATAAAAATGAGGTCTAGGTATTGTATTGTTGCCATGCGCTAAGTACGAAAACCGATTACAGCACCACCTGGCGGCTAAATTTGGAGTTAGCGTTCTTATCTCAAAAACGCTGCGAGGTACGGGAAAAAAGTTAATTACAAAGCTGTTCAACATGACCGATTTATTGAGAAAAGACATCTAAGCACATTAATGTTAAAAATTGAAAGGATAAAACGCAAGGCGTAGAAAGGTATTACTTGTGCTTTCGCCAACGTATGATCAGAGACATTGTACAACCCAAGTGTACAACTTACAACGAGAACTACAGGCCAGCGTCCAGATGTGTATTGCTGCTGACGGAAAAAACTTTCAGCATGAAGGATAAATGAGCTTAATGCCAGGTAAGTGCACTTTTGGAAATTTTGACCCAACAAATGAACGTTTTATGCCTTACATCCGTAGCATTATTCTGCTAATTAATGAACATCATGTGCGATTAAGCTATCTTTTCTTACTAAATCGATGATGTTGAACGACTTTGTAACTGGCTTTCTTCTCGTATCTCGTACCTTTTTTAAGATAATAACGCTAATTCCAAATTTAGCCGTCAGGTGGTGCTGTAAGCGGTCTTCTTGCATAGCGGATGGCAACTTTACTACACCTTGACCCCGCTTTTATTTCTCTAGCTCTTGCCGGAAAAAAATTTACTGCGGTGCCAATGAACTTTAGCGGGCATACTATGCACAGGGTGATTCAAAACTTTGTCAGAAATTTAAAGGGTGATAGAAGATAGACAAATCCTTAATTTGAAAACGAAAACTTTCACGGCCCGATAGATTTTGTAGTGAGCTAATAGAAAATTTGAATTTTTAGAGGATATTTAGCTTTATATGTTATATATATGTAAACAATTTTTACAAAAAATATATTTTAGTGATATGCTCATCGACATCTAAATTGAGAGCCTTCTACACTATCTCTTTTTCTTAAATAAAATTGTGGCAATTTATCTAACATCATTTCAAAAAAGTTTGTTCATAAAATTTAACAAAACTTCCATACTTGTTTAAGCGTATGCTTATCATCAAAAAAAGATAATTTTACCCTTTATTAGATGGAATCTGATAATATTTTTTCTAGTACTAACGGATATTATAGCGACTCCGTGAATTATCAACAAGACTTTTTTGTTTTTACGTATTATTTGAAAACATGTTTTTTAAACTGATTATGTTTTGTTGTTCAAAAAAAAATTAAGCTAACCGCAACTTGCTGTTTTCCAAGTATTATGAGATATGAATTAACCGTTCTGGTTTTTATTAAGTAAATAAATGAATTATTTTTATAAGCTGGGGTGCACAATAGTTTGTTGTGAACAAGTTTTATACAGGACATCTGGGTTTCTTGTGATAAAACCCCCTTAAAGTACATTTTTCCTGCCTCAGCTATTCTTCATATGAAAATTCTTTATGTGCCAGAAATTGCCTTCAGTTAGTTGGTAGAAGTTTTCCAGATGGTTTTCCGTTCGATAGGCAAATGCATGGCGATTTAAAAATCATCCCAGAAATCATTATTTCAACAATATCGCAAAAGGTAGAAATAAGTATGACCGTCATTCAGCCATTTTTTTATATTCCGGATAGTAAAATTTTTTCATCTGTTCAGACCCCCATCTATTTTATTTTTTATGTTTTGGTCATTGTATCTTAGAATTCCTTATGTATATGTTTTTGCTGATATAACAAATAATAATAAGATCGGTGAAATATTAACTAATCTCACAGTCTCATACTTTTCAGTTCAGTGTTTCCATCCACTTTTTCCGTAATCTTGTTTTGGCATGAATTTTTTTATAAATGATATCAGCTATCAAAAATCTTTACCATGTAAATGGGTTTCATTCAGTATATTTATCATTACTTATAGAACACAATGCTGGCTTCAACACAACTTACTGTGATGCTTGTATTCATCATACTACTGACTCTGCTATCCACTGCGCATTCTTATTCCGACGACTTCTACACTGCCGCTGTTTTTGAGCATGCTAGAAGAGATAACTTTTCCACTCCGGAAGAGATCATTCAGACAAACTTGGCTTTTTACAGAGAAGCAACCATTGTTGCAAAATCAAAAGTAAGTCAAATAACCTCCTTGAAAGTTTTCTAAATGTTCCACTACATGCGTGCTGTAATATCTGCATATACGAGTATCTCAGTGGCCCAGCCAATGGTAGTTCGATTCTTATTAGAAATCCGAAATTCAAGTAACATAAGTTCCGATCATTGCTTGGGAGTGTGAGAACCCCTGATGTTCAAAGGATACCTCTGGGATTGCCAATCCAAGTACAGGTCTTTCATCTTGAATTGGCTCAAAATTATATGAAACCAAAATATGTCGGTTTCATAGTTGACTCACCTGTCGGGTGCTCCCCTGAAAAATTAGCCAATACTTCCAATTTTCGTCCTGATCAATATTAGGTGACCAAACGTCCTCAATATTGGGTAACACTCCTCAATTTCTTTGTTTCTGTCCCATGAATCAACAAAATGTAAAAAAGCAATTGAGGATAATATTTCCCTGCATTTTTCCGTATTTCTCTCCATTTTTTAAAAAAGCAATCATGCATCCGTCATTTTATCTCTTTCGCTGAGAGAATGTTGAATAAATGTGCTGTGTTTTGAACGTTAGACGTGTTAAAAGTTTAGATGCCACGTAAAAAAAGATATACTGTGGAATATATTCTTACGTTGTAAGCACCATATGAAAAATATGCAAAACTAGCTGAAGTACCCGTTCTTCGCACGGGAATGAATGGACATTTTGATATTAATATTTGTTGTGATTACTATTTATTGTAATAAAAAGATATAGCAAATTGGATATCGCGTTATATTGTGTTCAATAATCATGTATACTGAATTTCAAGGCAATCGTTTTTACGGTGCAGAAGGCGATGCGGCGTAGCACAATCTAGTGGCGAGTTTTAGCAAAACGGATACGGCAAAAATATTCTTCGCATTCAGATATCGATGTATACGAATTTTCATGACGATCGGCTGAATAGTCTTGAAGTTCATGTGTTGACGCGACATCTAGTGTCAAGTTATAGGAAAATGGATCGTGCCAAACTCTTCCCCGTGTTCAAATATCTATGTATACCTATTTTCATAGCGATCATTCGCACAGTCAAGAAGTGATACACTGCAGGGCCATCTAGTGGTTAAATACTGATTTTCATAGCCACCGTTTGAATGGCCAAAAATTTGACCTGCTGCAGCGTCATCTAGTGGCGAATTAAAATAATAATGCATTGCAGTGCCATCTAGTGGTGAGTAACATCAAAAGTAACACAGTTAGAATATATTCTTCGTGCTTAAATGTGTAAGTATAAAAAATTTTATGCCAACGGTCGAACGATATAGAAGCTGATGCGTTGCAGCGCTATTTAGCGGTAAGTTACAGCAAATGGATAGTGAAAAATGTTCTCCGTGTTCTAATATTCGCGTGTACCAAATTTCATCGAAATTGGTTGGACGATATTCGCATAGCAAACGGCTAAACGGAATAGAATTCGACGTTCTGCTGCGCCACCTAGTGAAAAGTTAGAGGAAAACGGATAGCATAAAAACCTTCTCCATGATAAAAGACTTAGGTGAACCAAATTTCATGGTGATCGGTGAAATGGTGCTGGAGTTTTTGAACCTCCTACACACATACCAACATTCATTTTTATCTATAACCAGTCTTATTATACGTATATACCAGTCTCAAGTAAAATCCAGTTTCAAATCTAAGCCTCGCCAAAGTGCCAGCATACGCTTTTTGCAAGAGTTTTGTCAGGGAATCATTCGAAGCGTTGACTTAGCAGCAATCAAAATGGGAAATGGTTCGACCGCCAGGCATTTATTTGAAAAGTGGAATCCCTTAATACAGCCGCATTTTTTAAATTATCAACTATAACATGTTTTATTCATCGTTACCTCGATGTACTAAATGCGAAGATTTCAATTTTCTGAAATTTGGCGGATTTCCCCCAAGTTAAATTAATGTACTCAATTGGCGAGAATTCTGAAGCTACATCGCTTGAAATGCCCTAATAACTGCATTATTTCTGCACGGATAGTTAAAATTTAATGCTGTATTCTAAGAAAACTTATACACTTGTTTTCAAAAATGCTATTCCCTTAAGCTCTCTGTAAATTGCGCCAAAAAGCCTTGTGCAAACCGCTAGAACTCACTCTCTAAAAATCGGCCTATCAGCCATTTTTTTTTTTTGCCAAACTAAAAAAAATTACATATTAGTCTCGGATATCTTCGATCCTCATTGTTTTGCGTATAAAACATTTCATTCCTGCTCTCATTTCTTATGCGCACACGATATTATAATTAAAAAAATAACCTAAAAAAATAAACTAAAAAAATCATTATTATTCTTTTATTTTTACTTTAAGAATTTAAAACAATTTATTCGGCAAAATCGCCACACATGGCAACCAAGATGCTTATTTCACACACTTTTTTCACTACAGGGGTTAATATTACGTAAAGCTTTCTGCGTGGAGAACATAAAAAATCTCTTAAATTCCGGGAACGGAAATTAAGAGAGCCATTCAGGAAGAAAACGTTTTTAAGTGGAGTTTCAAAGTTTTAAAGTGGACTATCATTTATTCTATATTATTTTACATATCTGTGTAAAATTTCAGGCTGACAGATCCATTTTTGTGGAATTGTATACTACCCAAATCAACAAATTGACAAACAGAATTTCATTTTTATTTATAAGATAACCTACGCTTGTTTTTAAAAATACCCTCTCATTAAATTGCGCCAAGCACTAGAATCATAGAAAATCTGACACACTTTCAGATTTTTAAATACGCACTAAAGTGCTATATATAAAAAGAGTTATAGTCCATGGGTCTTCCCTATTTTCGTTCCTTCTTTCATTAAGTTGGAAAGTGTATCATTATTCATGAGTGTGATTAAACAAAATTAAAATAGATATTTCTAACATCCTTTTTTCTGGATGTAATACATTAGATGCAGAAAAGCTGCTCAGAAAAATGCACAATTCCAACTGAGTGAAAATTTCAAAAACTTATACGCAGGT
Organism: Cheiracanthium punctorium; assembly: GCA_038373885.1. Lineage (NCBI taxonomy): Eukaryota > Metazoa > Arthropoda > Arachnida > Araneae > Cheiracanthiidae > Cheiracanthium > Cheiracanthium punctorium. The sequence continues at coordinate 17,163 of JAWZYV010010046.1, forward strand.
GTATTCATAACCCAAATAGCAGACGATTAAATTACGATAAATAGCGCCAAGCGTTAGAATCCTCCTCAAAATCGCGAGAATGCTGAAGATAGATCGCTTGAAATCCCTTAATAACTGCATTATTTTCGCACGGATCATTAAAATTTAACGCTGTATTCTAATAAAACCTTTGCACTTGTTTTCAAAAATCCGTTTCCTTAAGCTCTCAGTAAATTGCGCCAAGCTGGAAACTGTGCAAACCGCTAGAACTCACTTTCTCGGCATTTGAGCCATTTTATTTTTTCGCCAAACTAAAAAATTTTAACATATTAGCCTCGGAAATCTTCAATTCTTATTGTTTTGCGTATAAAACATTTCATTCCTGCTCCGATTTCCCATGCACACGATATTATAATTAAAAAAAATATAACCTTACGAATATAAACTAACAAAAAAAAAATCATTATTATTCTTTTATTTTTACTTTGAGAATTTAAAACATCTTATTCGGCAAAATCGCCACACATGGCAACCACGATCCTTATTTCACACTTTTTTCACTACAGGGGTTACAATTACGGAAAGTTTTTTGCGTGGAGAACATAAAAAATCTCTTAAATTCCGGGAACGGGTGGACTTTCAAAGTTTTAAAGTGGACTATGATTTATTCTATATTATTTTACATATCTGTGCTAAATTTCAGGCCGATAGGTCCATTTTTGTGGATTTGTATACAACTCAAATCCACAAACAAACAAACAAACAAACAAACAGAATTTCATTTTTATTTATAAGATAATGTCATTACGACATCATTTTACACAGACTTTCTATTCGCATCTACAGCATGCTTTTCTTTTAATTACTTGAAAAAAATAATTGAATTAATAAATTTTTCTCCCACATTTGTTTCACAAGTTTCCAGTTTTGTTCATTGGGATGCAGCGAAAATTTGTCCTCAATTTCTTAAATTTGGTCACCTTACTAATGTCTAGATACCAAGTGCTCGCCATTGGGAAAAAATATAATTATACATACATAGGGAATTCCCAGGAAAGTGATAATGTTATTACATGTTGATCTTGTAAACAATATTTAAGTCTCTTTTAAGGTAGCTTGCAAAATAATTCACTTAGATTGTGCATCATACACATTAATTGAATAAAATATTTTGCATATATTATCTTACCTGCTTCATTTGTCTGCGACACAGAAGAACATATGCAAATAAGACATTTGAACGTTTTATTATTATTATTTTATTGATCCATCTGAAAAAATTTATCATTCTTGTTTAAATTCTTAGGCGTGTTATTTTACTGAGATTTAATTGGCAGAAGGGAAAGACAGTCAAATTGTTTAAATGTAAAATGCCAATTATAAGATGGGAATGTAAAATGGTAAGAATCTTCATTTGGAATTAATTACCTTTCTTTTTCGTAGTAAAACCGTACCCTGTTTTAATGTGTTACTTTAAAGTTCCTTGAGGCTGCCTTGTGAAACCAATTTTCAGTTAAATCTCTCCCAGAAATCAACCTACCTTTAGCGATTGATATAATAAATTGCTGCACTAATAATCAATACACACTCATATCTTCGTCAAAGTTATCAATAAAATATATATTGCACCTGATTTTCAGTGAAATATTCGTAACTATTTTGAGCGTTATTTCACAGAACTATCGTTTTTAAAGAATGTTTTCTAAACTTTTTTGAACAAAAACATTAAATTTATTCATGAAGTATTCTGATTCCTTTGATTTATGCGAAATGATTAAAATGAACTCAATTGAGACATCTTTAAAAAATTAACAAGTGTTACATATTTATATGTGCGTGTGTGTGTATTTATTTCCTTTTATGTAATAACACAATTAGCTCTTTTTTGTGATAAAGCAATAACAAGTATGGTACTTGTTTTAATTTGACTAGTCTAAATGTATTTTAGTTCTACTTCTAGTGACATCTTCAATATTTATTCAATATTAGAATAATAAACTAAAGTGAAATTTATATTTTTTTCTTTGAAAAGTAGCATTCATAGAAATAATTCATACATGGAAATAACAAGATGATCTTTCCGGGTAGTGCGAATGGTGGTCCACCCTTTTCATTTGCAAAAATAATGTTTACTGCCAAAAACCCTCCGGAGAGGAAGGTTAGAGGTAAAACGGTTTATTACTGTTTTAGCTTTAACCATTCTACCTAAAACATTAATTTTAAAAAGCACTTCTTATCACAAATTATTATTAATTTTTGATTAAATTATGGTTTACTATTGTTTTTGGTAGGAAGGTTAGAGCTAAACCAATAATAAATCATAGCTAAAAACAATTTGGGATAAGAAGTGATTTTTAGTTCAAACATTCTTATCTGTGTGGATGGTGGAACTTTTTTGCAGCTGAAGAAGGGTGAATTCCTTGTTCTACCCAAAACTATCATCTTTCTAAGTATCTTTTTAGATTTTTTTCACAGAATTTTAAGTGAACTTTACCGTATAACACCAGTTTTCTGTTTAGAGTTCTTTTTATTTAAAAAAATGTATATTGTCAAATTTAATTTTATAACTCTTAATACCTACATTATTTCAGGGAGCAGATATGATTATATTTCCAGAATACGGATTATTTCCACCAGAGGATAGACAAACTTTAAAGAACTTCCTTGAGCATACTCCTGATCCAAAAGTTTCTCACACAAATCCTTGCGAAGAGTCAGAATCATATTTGAGCAGGCCAATTTTGGTTACTCTCAGCTGTTTAGCGAAGAACTACTCTGTTGTAGTAGTCGCCAACATTGGCGATATCCAAAATTGTCACGGAGAAAGAAGCTGTCCTGATGATGGAGATTTTCACTTTAATACCAACGTTGCTTTCGATGCAAATGGAGGTTTGATTGGTAGGTATTACAAAGAGCGTCTTTTCTTCGAAGCTGGTATGGATTTGCCAACAGTGCCTCAGGATCCTACTTTTACTACACCATTCGGAAAATTTGGAATGTTTGTTTGTTTTGAAGTAGTTTTTCAAAAAATTACAGAAATTGCAAAACAGGTAGACGCTATTTTGCTGCCAACGATGTGGATAGATCCAACCCCATTAATGACATCGGTTCAACTTTGGCAGTCATTCTCGATTGCTAATAACGTGACATTCATGGCTGCTAACATTCAGATGCCGGGATATTTTGCAGTAGGAAGCGGAATTTTTAATGCCGAACACGGAATTTCCGCTTATACGTACAACCCTGACGGAAAATCTAAATTGGTAGTTTCTAAAGTGCCAAGGTCTTCTGACATATCTGATGTCACAACTTTTGATTGGAGCATTACAGAAATTACCATTAACGGATCTAACATTTATGGAAATGACGGCAATAAGGTTCCGCAGATATGCTCCATGAAAATTCTTAACGGCACAACAGATCGCTATACAGATTATAGATGTTTGGAAGAAGACACTGCTAATTATTCTTTTGTAAAGCTGGAGCATCCAAAAGGCTTTTTGGAAGCACGTAACAATGGCATATGCTGTTCCGTTGATTACGAGACCGAAGAAATGGAAGAGAACTTCTATCTTGGAGTTTACAACGGTACTTACAACATGTTTAACCGCTATTACTGGTGCGAACAAAACTGCCTCCTAGTTAGATGTGAAGCATTTGGAAATAATTCTTGCGCAACCTTCCCTATGAGATCACGCACTACATTTTCACGAGTTATACTGTCGGCAAACATCACTTCAGAATATATTTATCCATCGGTTCTCACTTCTGGCATTAGATTAGCACTTGACGATGACTGGATTTATGATTTTAATGCGACCAAAGCTACGATTAATTTCTCGGGTTCGTCGCAGCTGCTAGTAACTGGTCTCTATGGGCGGTGTTATAACAATGATCCTCCGTACATCAGATAAACCAGATTTTTTTTTTTAAATAACATTTCATTTTTGTCCCTAAACCCTGCAGTTTACAACATTACTGAAATCCATACCAGGTGATATATGGTGTAATTTAAACTCATTTGTCCCCAGACTGCATGACTTTCTAAAATTTCTGATGGCGCCAACAATGTGTACATCCGATAAATGAAGTATTGCAAGGGAAAATTCATTTTACCTTTTTACTACATTCATATCTAGAGCTAATAAAACTACTGAGTGCAGAATGCTTAGTACAATTGTGTATGTAAATATAAATACACAATTGATACTCATGGCGTGGTCTTAAAAGAAATTATCAGACGTCTTCAAAACTAATGTGCATATGAACTGCTTGTTTGACTAAATATTAATGTTGCAATTAAATAATTTCATTTTTTAAAAATAAAGTTATGAACATCTCAGTCTGTTTTGGCTAATTTTAAAGTATTAAATGTGCGATTAAAATATTTTGAGTTTAGTTTGTTTTATCTACCATACATACTTGAAAGATGAAAATGAGATTTTTTTTTTAATGTTATGAGTCGGTATAATTTTTGTATCGTGATTTGCAATTTATAAGATTTCGGGAAATGTTGTTCCAATCTTTGAAAAATGAATTTCTCATATTTCCATTTCCTAGCATTAATAGTTAAAATGGTCTGAACTGCCCAGACATAGCATTCGCCGCACAAAATATTCAAAAACGAATATCAGGAAGTAATGCTGGGCACATAAGAGAAATCTTCAAATGTGTCCGTTGTGTTTTTGAAATGATGACAATTTATGCGAACATGCTAAACATATATGTAAGAAGGCAAGTAAAAACTTTTGTACAACACCATTGCTTGGGCTTACTGTAGAGTGGAAACAACATTACACTTTTCCCTTTTCCAAAACATTCAGAGGTATATAAAACTTTCATAATTCATGGAAATGTTTTTCGTGTTCAGATTTTTATGATTACACATAACTGTAAGAAATATAAGTAAAACTAAAGTATAGAATAGCCTTGCAGCCATTCAGTTTTCCATGCTTTATATATATATATATATATATATATATCAGTGGCGTAGGAACTTTGTAAAATTAGGGTCAGCTGGGGCGCACATTGTGGGGTTATAAATTGGGCTACAATTACTCCAATTTTAGTGGCATTATTGACCAATTTTAACAGACAAATAACCTTTTCTAAAAAATTCGGAACAGGATCATAGAAATTATTTAATTAAAAAAAATAATAATGAAATCAAGCTTTGATTTCAATTATATACCGTGTCTACTCGTGTAACAGTCGGACATTTTTTGCCAATTTTTCACTGTGAAAGTGTAGGTGCGACTATTGGGCGAGGAAATGTACTTCACTATATCTATATATGTACTCCACTTTCTAATGCTAAAACAATTCTGGTATCAGAAAAATACATTATAATTAGAGGTACGTAATTTTCGTTTTTACGAAATAAGTGAATTTATGCGAAATTTTCTTATAGAGAATGGATGAGAAATATAATCAATTTGTGAATCGACGCGAATTCATGTGAAAATTTCTTATTTTTGTCAATGGAATAAGAAAACGAAGGATAATTCCGAACAGTTAGGTCGACGGACGCGACCTGGGTTTGAACCAGACACCTTCAGTCTCACAGTTGAGAGCGCAAATGCGCTCGGCAACCAGTGGCGCGAAAAATTAAGTCAAACAATCTCTCAAAAGTAAACGCAAGATTCGAAAAGCTTCATATCCTAGCTGTTGCCGAAATCAAGTAAATTAATAAACGAATTAGAAAATTTAAGTTACCCACTTGCTCACGATTTGTGGAACAAATTAGAAAGCTTAAAAACAATTCTTGAACAACAAAGTCAGGGCATTTGGATCTAAACACATTGCTAAAAACTGCATCTGAAAAAACTTCCAATGAACTTCCCTTACATGTGAAATTAAACACAATTAATGAAGCCTATTATCTCATTGGTCAATTATTTTTCCCATCTGTGGCTGCAAGTATGACCACCTTAAACTATATTACGCTAAAGCTTTTCAAAATTTGTTCCTTCCGATTACTTCCTCATTGGTGGGTACACCGAGTTTCATTGCTTTATGTTTGTTAGTGTGATTATGGCAACGCTACTCTAGGGCGATCTGCCAAGGATGTTGTGCCTTGGCAGGAGGACTTTCTAAGGGGTTCTAACGGGTATTCACGTAACATCTGGAGAAAACCTACCAAAACTGCAGACCGTTAGACCGACAGCCACGCGATGGGACCCGAACCCGGTACCTTCACGCTTTGGCCGTTTATCATTTCCAGTGACATAACCACTGTGCCATGGTGAGGTCCTTCGTCGCTTTATGTTGCAGTCAATGAACAGGAATAAAGATCCCAAAGTTAAGGATATATTATGAGCTAATAAATACTCTTTTCCAAGCGTTACTGAAACAGCTTTACAGAGCATTTGGAGCCTACTTATAGCTTAGACACAGATCATTTTTTTAGTAATTGTCAAGTCTTCGTTACGGACAGAAGAACGACTCTAGAACAGTCAAATGTTTTGAAATTGCAACAATGCTTTTAATTAACATTGAATATAAATTTTAAGTGTATAAAAAATTTCGAATTTAATTTACGAAATTTCCGTATCTCTAATTATAATAAAATTAATAACTTATTAAATATTTACAGATTATGTGCTGCTTATGAATACTCTGTTCGTCAGTTGCACAAAAAATAAAGGCATTTTTCTTCTTATGGTAATATTTTTATAGACATAAAATTCGAAAATAATCTTTGAGAAAATTTTATTATAACATAATTTATAATAAATCTCTTTACTGAAGGCATCAGTAGCGCTATAGTTGGGAAGAGTACAGCTGATCATTTTCTATTTTCTAAATGAAGGTCAAATACCTGACTGCGACTTTTATGCGGGGAAAACATTTTGATGAGTTTTTCTTCTTCAAAACAGGGATGCGACTATTACGCGAGGGCGATAGTTATGTGAGTAAAACGGTAATAAAAGCATATAAAAAGATCATCAGCTCTTTAATGCAGTTCAAGCTATTTTTATAAAACAAGATATACTTAATAGATAACTTTAGCCCCGCCATGGCCGAGCGGATAAGACACTCAAAATGGTAGACGGCTGAAATGTGAAGATCTCGGGTTCGAGCCCCGTCATGTGGCTGTCGATCTAATGGTCGTGAGTTTTGGTCTGTTTTCTCCAGATGTAACGTGAATAAGTGTTAGAATCCCGTAAAGTCCTCCATCCAAGGCACAACACATCCTAAGCAGATATCCCTTGCGTAGCGTTGTCATAAACATCACACTTGATACATAATTTTAGTTAGTTTTCCCCTGTAGTAACTGGAGAATTAATAGTTCTAAAAACATATCTTCCGTTCTCCATAAATATTTCGTCATGTATCGAATACAGCAGAGGTTCCCAAACTGTGTGCCGCGGCATCCTGGGCTGCCGTGGAGATGATCAAGGAAAGTCGAACATTGGGTAAAGTGTAACGAAAAACTTTTCTCTGAACGGGTATCCCACTAAAAAGTTAGCCAAGCCCATGACCAGTGGGCGAAAACAAAAATATGTCAGTATAGTTCGGGTATCCCACTAAAAAGTTAGCCAAGCCAATGACCAGTGGGCGAAAACAAAAGTATGCCAGTACAGTGCCGGATTAAGACAGCGCGGGGCCCGTAGCAAATGTTACCAAGGGGCCCCCTGCTCAGTGACGCACATATATATATATATATATATATATATATATATATATATATATATTTAGGGGGAGGAGTTCACCCTCACATTAAAGTAATAAAGCTAAATTAAATGAGAAAATAAATAGTGCTAATTATATTACAATTTATGTTTAGTGCTAATTAATGGTATTACTAATGCTAATTAGATGTAAACAAAACTAAAAGGTCACGCGTGTTATATTTGCGAGAGGTTTATCCCAGCCCTTCCTCCACCTTAGGTGAGCTAATCTGTAGGTTTTGTGCGATAATAAAATAAAACACAACTTTTACGAATTTTCTTGATTCAAAATGAAAAAATTTGAGTTAAAATAGTGTGCGGATAAAATACCGCAAGACATAGAGAGTGAGTAAATAGATAGTGAGACTAGCGATGTTTAAAGTTATTTATTCGTACAACTCAGGTTTTTTTTAATGAATGTTAATGTTCATGGATATATATTTGGAATTTCTAACACTTCCCACCTTTCCCATATGCAAACATATAACTAGACAAGTTTACACACATAAAATAATAATTGTTTCTGTAAAATTTTTAGAACCTTCGAAATCAATATGTATTTTAAACTGTGCCTTTAAACACTATTTTTTCCCCTATAAAAATACATGCTTGTAAAATTATTTCATTATATATCTGGACGGTCTTTACTAATTATAGGTTACATATTTTTAACTTCTCTTAATTTATTTAATGGGTTAATTCATAAGAAATCGAACTGAGGATAGATAGATCTAGCACAATACCTCCACCATTCAAAATATACTGCATACACGGAAGGCATTTAAACTGTACATGCTTGTACAGGGGGACTGTTACTTCCACATACCGCTTGGGACACTTCTAAAGGTCATTTCGTTAGTGTTCTACAAGCATATGTACATTACTTTTCAACTTATCCTCGTTAAAATGATATAAAATATTTTGCTCAAAAAAATCTTTATAAGAGGAATAGAATAATCTATATAATAAATAATAAAAAATTCGGATAAAACATTCATTATCGTATTACGTTCAAATGTTTTTGCAAGACATAATAATCTTAAATGTGACAAGTAATTTGTGAGTTTCTTTGTGAGTCAAGAGTATCCGAAAATTCTTTTTGTTTTCAGTTTGCCTGAGGTTATGGCTTCTCGGATACCCCGACCGTGCGAAGATCCTCTCGGTTCTAATTATTTTATTTGAACGAACGTACTGGCATGCGCGCTCTTGACCTGTGGTTTCGACCGGCCAAAAATGAATTCTTTCATATTTAACGTGGTTAATTTCCGAGATTAATAAGATAATTTATCGTAATAGTGGATTCCCCAACTATAAAAAAATGACTTACATTCTATATATTATTATTGTTTCAAAAAATAATTCGCCTTTGTTTAAATACTGTAAAATGTAAAATAAATAATTAAGTAAAAACAAAGCAAGCCAACTACCAAAAGCCTTCTAAGATGGTTTACATCCTAGTACACCTTCGAATTTCGCCAAAGCCACCCGCCTTTACTGCAAAATAAAAGAACTTTGGGGCTGCCCAATATCCGTTTAAAATACCATCCCCATATTTACTGCAAAACAAAATAACTTTATGTCCAATATTTAAATAAAAATTATTGTTTCGTGGGGGATTATTATTGATTATGGGGCGCGTTTTTCCTACAATCTTAATCCTATGGATCTCAGCTCTCGGGAAAATGCAGAAGATCAACTCGCGTTCCAGAGAACATCTTCAGAAATAGACAAAATATTTCCGTTCTATTGAGTCATTTTGAAAAGTTTGATTACAACTTCATTAAAAAATTCTTTCGACTTGTTACTGAAAAGTCCCTGAAGTGATCGGGACAGATAGACTACAGACTAATGAATAATCCGGCTCACTGACGGATTAATACAATTTTGTGGGTGGAGGCTTGGATGGAAGATTCACACATATATATATATATAAATTTTATGGAAGTAAGTTGGGATTGTTTACGTTAATTTCATTTTTCTCGGGAGGGGCGGTCACCTTCTCCGACCCCCTCCCTTTAATCCGCCCTTGATCAGACCCTGAGTCTGTTTTTTTTGTTTCGGCACTTAGTTTTCTTTCTATATTTTGTTTATTTCTGGATTCAGTCTTCAAATAAAGACAAAAAAGTAACATTATTGGTAAGGAATCCATTTTCTAAAGGCCATAGGTGGGTGGTGCAAGGATCTGGATACCCCTCCTCCGTTTGTCCGAGTTTCGCTTTTAGTGAACGAAAAGATAATGATACAGCCTTTCTTTCTGTCTTTCTTTTATTTCCCCCCTTTTGGATGCTCCCTGAAAATTTTTTCTGAGAACCGTGTTTTTGTTCCACAGTATTGTTGGATATACTCTTGTGTGTGTCCTTATTGCTGACTAGAATACTCATTCAGTTTCGTCTAGGTAATGAGTTGACTAAATAATGCAGGCATGCAACAGCCACATTAAATATATTAATGACTATGTCATTTTATCGCTCACCCCCTTTTGAAAATGGGACATAAAAATGAGACACGAAAATGCGTTACGAAAACGCGACATAAAAGTAAGAATAAATGATCCGCTGAAAATGTTAGTATGTGTTACGTAAACCACCGATTTCTATAAGCTCCGTAAGGTTGCATTTATTTGATAAAATGATTGCTTAAAAATTTCATCCGTTTATTTAAATACTATTAGTTCACAACAGCTTTAATCTATTGTTACAATATTTCGTAAGCTGTAGAATATACATCACAAGCATATTTTACATATATTTAAATACTATTAGTTCACAACAGCTTTAATCTATTGTTACAATATTTACTGAGCTGTAGAATGTGCATCACATGTATTTTTCTATAAATAGGTTACAATCCTAAAAATTTCAACATGGGGTTACCAGGTGAAATACACGATAGATGAGAAATAAAATGACATAGTCCATTAATATCGTTTTAATATGGCAATCATGAAACTAAAAAATTAGGGGGGTTTAGGGGGGTCTCCCATTGATGAGGCTCGAACAGCCGAGTTATACATATATTCTTTCAATGAGTTGTCTACAACTGATTTACAGTTCCACTATATAGATCTTCAGAAATTGTCTTATCCAATAAATAAATAAATAAATAAATAAATGAAAAGAAAGAAAGAACGAAAGAAAAAAAGATTTACAAGATTTATCTGTTGCCTTAAAAAATCAAGAAAGATAAATCATGCCAAGCTCATAGATTATAAAACACTTTCCAATACAAAATATTTTTGCGCCAAATCTGCTATGTATTTTAGTTAAAACTGGCGAGATTTCGTAGATAAAAAAATGTTGTATTATCACTGTAAATGCAATTTTATGAGACCCTGTAAAAGACCATTAATTTTTTTTAGCGTTTAACTGAAGAATATAAAAATTTTATACTCATTGTCTTGTGCTAGAAATGTATTAGTGTCTCTCAAATGCCACAGACTGCAATGGGAATTCTTTTGAGTGCTCCTGTAGAACTATTAATAATACGGACGTTATTCTCAATGGAGAGCATCATTTTGAGAGCCTTAGTAATATATATGCCAACTTTGTTTTCTTTCAAAAATCGAATATCTCTAAAATAGGTTTTCAAGAATGACTGCTGATTCAGTCATTCCTGTATCAACAGATACAGGGGGAGACACCCCCCCCGAACCCCCCCTTTTAGTTATGTTTTTTAGACTGTGCTATACATTGGATTTTTTTCTCCTGTAAAAGAACTATAAATGCTACATACACCATTTTCAATATGGTACGTGGTACTGTACATAGAAAAAACATAAATTTCGCACAAATCGATGTATATCCACAGCAGTTAGAACACTGGATGGGTGGACATCAGAATAGACAAATAATCGAAATCATAAGGACGTTAACCCGTTTTGGGTTCTAATACATTAACAAATTTTCGTCGGTCGGAGACCCCCTCATACTCCAAGGCAGATAGCCCTTAACAAAACACAATACAATAAAATCAGTTAATTAAAGTGCGAGTAACGAATTTTCAAAATTTCCAAAGAAATCGACATAGCTTAATATAATTACATTAGACATTTTTCGAGGTACTACATTATTATCCAGGCGATCCGCCAAGACGAGCAACTTTTTCGCCAAGATAAATGCCGGACACATGAAATTATTGATGGTTCGGAATACGATTGCCAACAGTTTGCCAGGAAATTTGAGGGAAAAATAGTTTGGCGTTAATGACCGCCGAGATAATACGTAAATACCTTTTTCGATTTATCGTAAAATAATAAAAATATCGCCAAGTTTGGTTCATTTTTCAAAGCATTTTTTTCGTACCCTGTTTGGCAATTTATCGCAAAAGTCGCCAACATTGCCGGCTTTTGGCTCAAATTTTGAAGGAGGCACACGATCGTCGTCGGATTATTAGCTAATCATATTGTAGGATAGTATTATATGCTTAAAATAGATGCCTGTCTCTAAACTGCCATTGACCGTATTGTATAGAAATTATTTTGAGTGCTCCCGTATAGAAAAACTTTTAACTATACAGACACTATTTTCGATGCAAAGCTTCATTTTGTAATCCTTCATAACATCCAATTTTGTTTCATTTCAAAGAGCAGAATATCTCTAAAACTAGAAGTCAAAGCCTTTTGTGAAGGCAATTACAACGGGCGAGAGAAAAAACATTTTAAGGAAATTTGTCTTTCATTCAATATATTTAATTTTCATCCACCTAAAATAAATAAGTTCATATTCAATTTTTATTACAGACCCAAATTGAATTTAATGCTCATCTGGAAACGCGCGGAATCTTTTCGCAGTCGAAAGCTTTCGTTTTGCATACATAAACATTCGAATATCCAATAGACGATTTATTTGTGGGGGAAAAAAATAATAATAAACTGTGTAATCGGGAGAAATTATTTTTAACGTGTTGGAATCCCCCCCCAATTGTATGACGTCATTTTCACTTAAAATAGGTTATTTTGTCACGCAAATGATTCAATTTTTTGACTCTCGGAAACGAAATGGTGCTGAAAATAGCGAAAAATCGCTTAAAAATGAAGGAACGGGTGGATTTTTAGATTTTAAAATTGACAGATTGTTTTCTATATTTTTTTACAAACTTGTGAAAAATTTCAAGCGGATCGTACAAACGATGAAGAAGTTGTTAGGCTTTTTGTCCTTGACTTTGTAATCTTTTTGCAGTCATAGAGGAAAAAGTTTTATCTTGAAGTCGGGGTTCAGCGCAACTACAAGGGGTGATCAAATGAAAAGGTACCAAACGTCGCAACAACCTAACCGTTATCATATTTGTCCATGCAGCTATAAGAGCACGTATCGAGACATCTAGGAACGCGATTGGAGCCTTTTGTGTGGATAGGAACAGGCGGGGGCCCGCAGGAGAGAGCAGAAACTCTTGTAAAAAGCACCCTACTACGTCCAATTGACGCGGCAGTGCGTGTGAGGACAGGATGGTGTTCACATTGCAAAATTCGACGATTTAGGGACAGCGAGGCGTTATCCGATTTCTGACAGCGGAAGGTGTTAAACCGGCCATTATTCATCGCAGGATGATGATCGTATACTGGGAAGGCTGTGTGTCCCACAAGTCAATGAGAAAATGGAATGTCCGTTTTCGCCAAGGAACTGGTCACGTTCAAGTGGGAGACGTTGGACCATCCGCCCTACAGTCCGGACATGTCACCCTGCGATTTCCATATGTTGGTTCCACTGAAGAAACCACCTGAAAGGGAAGCGCTTCAACTCGGACGACGTACTAAAGGACGCTGTGACGGACTGGGTCTCGTCACGGCCACAGGAATTCTGGGAACAAGGAATCCTGCGGCTTGTTCGTCAGTGGGATCGTTGTGCTCAGGCCTATGGTGTATATTTTGAATAAAGTCTACATTTGTACCCACCGTTCTTACCTTTTCATTTGATCACCCCTTGTAGTTAGCAGGATGATGCGCTTTAAAGAATAACTTCCCATAGAGCGCAATGTATTGGGACTATTTTGAGTGCTCCTGTAGAAAAAAATCAATAAATGCTACATAGATCCTTTACAATAGGGTACATGGTACTGAAGATAAGAATAACATATATAAATTTCGTAGAAATCAATGCCTATACACTCGAGTCAAGGACGGACAGACAGAGAAACCGAAATCTTAAACACTTTTCTACCTTGTTGGAAAGTGTCAAAAAAGCTAGATCTTGAGAGGGAAAGACGAAAACTTTCAAGGTAAAGGCGCGGGGCCCCAAAAGCCGGGCCCGTAGCATTTGCTAAATCTGCTATATTGTTAATCCGGCACTGTGCCAGTATAGTTCGAGAGAGTTCAGTATCCAGTCGTCTCTCTTTTACAAGAACACCCTGAGATGGGGCGAGGCAAAATTGTATATTGCTTTCCCAAAAGAATACTTTCTTGATAGCTAGCCCAATAAGCACAAAAGAAATAATGAAAAATGCATCCAAACTGTTTCATTCTAAACTTCATATTCATACTGCTGTAAAGGTAGCTTGCCGAGAAAGGGTGCCGCGAACTGTTTTTAATCTTACAGGGTGCCGCGGTGAAAAAAGTTTGGTAACCCATGGAATACAGGAATACACATGGAGAACTGGCTCTTTCCCGGCGGCATCGGTTGTTCCATCAACAATGATGCCAAAAAAAATTTGCATACTTCATTTTTTCTTGCAGAGCACATTGCATCGAGTGTGCCAACATTTCCAAAATTTCATTCTGAATGTCCGGACTCATCGTCCTAGGAGAAGCACGATTCAACTTCCAGGCAAATTCTTCTCAATTCTTGAAGATAGAAGTACAAATTTCAACCATTATTGCCATGAGTTGTAAACAAAAAAAGGATGAAGGCACAAGCAAGTGTGTTCACTACCCTTTCTCTCTCCTCTCTTTGTTCTTTAGAGCCGAGGGATGCCATTATTCAGTGTGTGAATTTCCTAAAAAGAGTAAGACTACATTTTTGAAATCAGGTTTGAGGTAAACAATGTACCATAAGCAGATATGGTGTGAGAACTTCTCAAGAGGGAGCTGAGCCTGTCTGAAATATTCCAGGGGGAGCTGTGGCTCCAGGAGGAGGGTGCAGGGGGTTGGTGTAGAGGTTGGTGCGCAGGGTGTAGAGGTTGGACGGTGTACTCGGGCTGAGGCAGTCGTACGGAAGGGACCACTCCGGGATCACGAAGACATTTTTTTATTTAGTTTTCACACAATTTACATGGGAACTGAAATCACGAAAAAGCCCCGCTCCGAGCTGCGTTTCAAAATATATAACCTCGAATCACGTGTTCTACAAAGTATCACATGTTCCAAAAGAGGTGCATTTATTGGTTTCATATGCCCGGGTCTGCTAGCCTTTTTATACATCGATAAGTCTTTTCAGCTTCTTTTTCCTTTTTCACTAAGGACTTCCTTTCGTCCACATTCCCCCCTTACAGCTCTTAATTGCCAGCCAAATTTTATTTCTTTTCGAAGTTTAGATAACAACCCATTAAAAAGACGTCTTTTCGGATTTTTAAATGCTTTATTTATAAAAGACTTTGAGCAACCATCTTTCAAAAGCTTTAAAATTTCGATTCGGGTTTGAAGATCTAATTTCAGAGTCATAATTTATTCCCACTAATAAAAAGAGTTCGATTAGTAATTTAAACGTTTCATTTTTAAAATAAGACTGGTGGTAAAGCGATTGAAATTTACCATAAACAGTTATATGCTTTTAAAATTGGTCACACTAATTTTGAATCAACCAGCCTTTGTTCGAGCATCACGTAACACAAACCAAAGCGAATGATATGAAATTCGGTGACATGATAGGTGGTAGGTCAAGTTAAACTTGAGACGTCGAATATTTTGAAATTTTTGATTAGATTTTGAGATTTTGCAAAACTTTATTCAAAATGTGAAAATATTTGTCGATTACGTATAAATCACTGAAGAGAATGAAATAAAATTTAGTATTTATTTTAAAATTTAGCATCGTTACAGGTAATCTAAATTACAGGCGTCTAAGTATTTTAAAATATTTTATAGATTTTGAGATTTTGTGGAAACTAAGTACATATCTATCCCATTCCTGAAAAATGGCAATGGAATTGAATAAATTTAGAATTATGTTAGATGCAAGTCAATTTAAACTTTAGATGCCAAAACTGTTTTAAATATTTCATAGATTTTGGAAAAATCGTATAAACGTTTGTTCTAGCATCCCTTAAAAATAGATTAAGAGAATAAAATGAAGTTTAGCAACGTGATAAGCAAGGACTCAAACAACAAATGTCAGAATTTTTATAAAAATTTGAAAAATAATTAAACTCTTTTCAAAATGTTTATTTGGTTTTCAGATGTTATGAAAATTGTGTACAATATTTTTTTTTTTTTTTTTTGAGGCATAGGGGTTAAAATATCTACAGTATATCAAAAAAAATTTAGTTACAGGTTAGGAATGACAGATTAGGGACTTGGAAAGCTCATTCGCCCGGAATTAAACTTTTAATTTGAAAAAAATTTCAATTTTACTCATCACTATGTGACCTTCTTATCTGTAATCTTTTAACAATACACACACAGAAGTTATAATTTTGTTTTTAATACTATTGTCAATATACTAATTCCATTCTTTTTATGCCTACAATGCTGACGAAAATTCACTCTTTTTGGAAATTTGCATTACGTACTAACCCGTCAACGACGGGTACTGCAGCTAGTAACTCTATAAAGACGAACACAGCAGCAATAAAAACTATAGATACGTTTCACATAGTGTAAAGGTCCTCCCATTTTTTGTCAAAAGCAATAATAAACTTTGAGAAAGGAAAATTGACAGCTGTGCCGCCTTATATGGCAGTTTGCCAACTCAAACATGCTATTGCAAAACGAAGTGCAAGATGATGGCAGTTTCTTTATATATATATATCAGGGGCGTAGGAACCGGGGACTCCAGCGGCGGTCCTCCGACCGCGAGACCCCGATGCCGGAATACTGCGCTCAACCCGACGTGATACAATAAGAGCCGCTCCTGCCTAGCGCCACGGTCCTCAAAGTCTCGTTTCACCCTGTGCAAGCCGCGACAACAACCCTCCCGTACCCGTGATGTAACTTTGCAGTACGACGAACGACAGCCGAATAAAGTGCAAGTGGGCGTTTTTTCCCCTTAGCTGTACATTCAAACATATACATATATGTGCATTTGCGTATGCATGCATTCATGAATACATATATACGTACATATAGAATTTACAGCTCCGACTGAGAGGGTGTCCAATTTCAGATTCATTCTTGCCCCTGGTCCAGCCAACTCAAGTTACGTCATTGATAAAAGTAGTCGGAAATTTTCACAGATTGGAAACAGTGCTTTAACAATTTTTAAAACCGTGAGCGAGAATTTGACAATTCTAAATTAATAAAATAAATAGAAAGTAGTGAAACAAGCGGTTTTTTTTAACTATAAAATAAATAATTGAAGAATTTCTGATCTCCGAGAATACTGAACTCACGAGTATAAATATTTAACAAATATGCAATCAAAAATACAATTTTCCCCTGAAAAAATGGATTAATATTTTGCTTAGCGAAAAGTTCCATTTTTCAATATTCTAAAATTATGACTGTAAAATTATTCCTTGTACTTTTCTATAAAATTCCGACTCCAATTTAATTTTTTTCTATGAGAATTCCAGACTACAAAAGCATACTTTTACATTCCACCATCAAATAATGACTTTGTATAAAGTATCGCTCAGTATTACGGATAAATTGTGTCAAACAGAAGTGACCGGACCAGAGCTATCTAAACAATGCAAGTTGAAATTGCTTAAAACAATGGCTAAATATTGCTTAAAACAATGTCTAGCTATCTAAACAATGCATACTGAAATTGCTTAAAAATTTACAGAATATTCACTTTGAAATGTAGCAACTTAATTCATCAAATAAAATACTGGTGAATTTGTAAAATGCGTTGCATAAAATGCCTTAATCAAATATATTACTTTAGCTCATCTTTTTACCAATCACATACTTGCTTGAATTGGATTTCTTAATAATTTTACAGTATTCTTAATTAGTGCTTCAGCGGTTTTTATGCTAGTTACAATGATATTTTTAAGTAAAAGAATGACCTACACGTGTGGTTCTATTGTCCCCTCATCAACTAAATAAATAAGATTAAAAAAAGAATAAGTTAACACTTATTTAATTAAGACTGACAAATCTATCATTTTAGATCTCGAAGTCACCAAATAGTGTCATCTCTAGTGTATGAAATTACTGTTAATGAGGGCATTAAAATTTGAGTATAAAACAGGGCTGTGTGAAAATAAGATCACCGTGATGCAAATGCCCTGGAACCTGGCCTTTATGCCTGTATGGAACTCAAAATCTTTATATTGGATATATTTTGTATTTTTATTAATAAAAAAGTATGTAAGAAGAGGTTGGGGGGGGGGGATAAGGGATTGCGAATTCCCTTGAGCTTTAAAATGCTTCATGCTACCTTTTTCCAGATTTGAATTACGTTTGCCGAAAACTTTTCCTATACTAAGGCTGTACCTAGGGGGGGGGAACCAGGGTGTCCGGTCATCCCCCCCCCCCTGAAATTTAAAACTTCGTCAACAAAACAACAATAATGAAGCCTTTTTGTGAAAAAATTAGCCTTTTTCACCTTTTGGTCCCCCCCCCCCCGAAATTTTTTTTTCTGCGTACGGCCTTGTCCTGTACATATGTATTCTGTCAATCCATCAGTGAATGGCGACATATCATTCAAGTACAAAGACATAACTGTGAAAAAAAAAAGAAAAACAGGTGCTTAAATAAAAAAAATTAAAAAGTAGTTTAAAAAATAGATAGTTCATTGAATCAGGGAAAATTTATAAAATTACTCAACTTATAATCTTAAAAAAAAAAACTAAAAACTTTGAAAGTAATAAAATATTAAAAGAAGTATGGTTGGTTCTAAGTTGTGCTCATGCTCATAAGAACAACTTATTTTGCCAGTTATAAAAGATATAAAACAAACAAAGCAGATAAAATAATTTTGAATGAAAACTTCTAAAAATGTAAAATATTATTATTTTGTCCAATAGATAAAACAAAAATCATTATCCCCCCCCCCACATGGGGTGGATTTTTTTTTTTTTT
Source organism: Cheiracanthium punctorium (assembly GCA_038373885.1). Taxonomy (NCBI): domain Eukaryota; kingdom Metazoa; phylum Arthropoda; class Arachnida; order Araneae; family Cheiracanthiidae; genus Cheiracanthium; species Cheiracanthium punctorium. The sequence goes on from JAWZYV010010046.1 coordinate 35,934, forward strand.
TTTCAAGTTGTGGATATGAAAAGCACTTGGTTTTTCGGTTTCACCCATAATACGGCAGTACATCCGGTATTACAAGTTAAAATTAGAGGTGTGCCGGATCGTTAAGAAGTTAGATCCACGAATACGGATCTGGAAACTGATAACTTGTTTTTTAGATCCATGAATACGGATATGAAAATGGATCATTTGCTGTCATATCCGCTGATACGGGTACGGTTCTTTTTGTTTGCATATATTATTTTGAAGAATAAATCATCTTAAGGCGATAATTTCATGCAAAGTGGGTGAAATATTCTGACACAATAATAACTTTCTGATACTGTGCTATGTATGGTTTAAAAAATAATTGATTGGTTAAAATCACATTTCAGAATATCTTAACAGGATTTAAAATATCGAATCGCTACTACCAAACCAGAACCCCTGTTATATCTTATAAATATTGGTAGTTCGGTAATATTGTACGATTTTGGCACATAAATACGACTATGTCCAGTGGCGGATACAGAAAAAAATTCTGTTGGCGGGCACAAAACATTTTATTGTTGCATTTTCTGATAAAATCACTCGAATTTACAAAACAAGTCAATCACCTTTAATGCAAACTTAGTTCGTCTGGGGAGACACGTGCCCCTGTGTCCCCCCTCTGGATTCGCCGATGACTATTTCAGCCGCTTGAAGATTTGCATTCGAAAAACTCTCATATAGACCGTTCGGAGTCTTACGCGGTTTTCTCCGAAACTTCGCATAAGTACGGATTAAGATCCCTTAGAAAGACCCCCAAGTAGAGCACCCTGTTTTCGGCAGATCCCTCGTATAGTAATTGTTTGTATTACCAAAATAAAATAAAGCAATTTCTGCAAAGAAACCGCTATTGTTCTGGCAGAAAAATTTGGAATGCAAAAAATTCAGACTTCGGCTGGTTAGCTAGAAAAATTCATAAAATGGAAACAGACGCATTTCACATTTGAGAAAATCTGTAAGAAAGAATAACGGGAAGGCAGAAAATGAAACAATTTACTCTTTTTCATTTTCTTGAAACCCGATTTTATTGTATTGCTTGTTTTTACTACCTTTTTAAAGGTAGCTGAAAATATTTTAAATAATGTAATGATAATAAAAGTAACATCTTTAAACACGCCAATATTTCACGAAATATATTCACAGTCGTAAGAATGTAAAGTATGAAGGGTTGGTGTTGGTGTTGTAGGATTACGCGGCCAGTTACCTGCACTTGGGATCTAGGCCGATGGGTGCGAGTGCACTCCGTGGGGGTCTTTCTAAGGGGTCCTAACCCGTATATTCTTCCCGTATATAGTGCATAAATCAAGTTTCGGAGGAAAGCACGGAAAACTCCTAAAAAGGTCGGCGGACGTGACCTAGTTTTGAACCAGGCACCTTCCAAAGTGTAAAGGCAAATCTCTATTTAAGGAAGTTTTTTCACTTTTTCACGGTTCCTCGAAAGTCGTTAAACAGAAAGCCAACTCTAGCTTTGACAGCTCTGTTTTTTACAAAATTTATTGCCTCTGGATTATCAATTTTTATTTCATGTTTTCAGTTTTTCAGTACTTTTTTGTTATTATGTGCTACTACTTAATGTTTTACTTGGGATTCCATATTACGTAAGTTTAGCTATTTTATATTACATATATATATATATACCAAGAATACTTACACCAATACTTATTGAATCCTTCTAGGCTAAACATAATTTCTCTATTGGCAAAAAATAGAGCTTTTATTTTTAAACAGAAGGGGGGGGGCAATTTTATTGACTCGCTATCGCCACAATGGCTGGAGCACAGTTCTCAGTTTTATTTGTACAGTGGAACCTGTCTAATGGGACTACCCTTGGGAAGAACAAAACCAAAGACCAAGTAATGATGCATGTTTTAAAAAATAATCTTATTTATTCTCCTTTTTACTCAAAAATATAACCATTTTTGCTTAAAATGTTCATTCAAACTTTACTGATACCATTATTTTGTAGAAAATTCAACTAAATGTTCATTGTTAAAGATTAAAAAACTGAATGTATGCTCAAAAATGTGTAAGGGGGGGGGGGGCACCACCGTAAGTTAACCTTTGTTGGCGGGGCGCGACGTTAAAAGGTTGAGAACCGCTGCTGTACACCAGAAGCGTAGCGTGCCTTGGCGGGGCCCCGTATAAAAATTTGTTTGGGGGCCCCTAGGAAGGGTAAAGATTTCTCAGAAAAGAAAAAAAAATGTTTGCATGAAATTAAAAGAAATATTTATTCATCGTAATTATCTATCTGTCACTTTTTCCAAAACTTTTGCAAACAATTCAAATTAAATATCCACTCTCCTTGCCTTTTTTTCGGCAAACTGATTTATTAAATCATTTATAGCTGATGGTGACTTTAGTTTTTCTAAAGTTTCTACCTTAGGCACAATAGTGACAGGTCTGACAGACGTTCCTGTCCCATCGAAGTTCTTAGATAATTTTTTATCAGTTTTATAATTTTGAAAAACTTCTTTCAGCAGTTGCGGTTGTAACTGGAAGGGTCAAGAACAAAAAGCATGCTGTTATTACCTCCGGGAAACTGGATGCAAGACTATTGAATTTTATCAGCAATAATTCAATGAGTTCCTTAATGGAATGAATTTTTTGAATTTCAGATTTTAAGCATGTTTTTAGAGCCTTTAATTGGTCATAAAGATTAACTGAGATGTCTTTACTGTATTTAGCCGACAGTTTTCCGGAAGCGTTTAATATCTCTTCGTTTGAAGAAGACAGGAGTTTCTCCGGTTGTAATATTTCGAACATAATACTCAGGTCGCAAAGTCTCTGAAATCTGTTTAGTTTGAGAAATTAATATATCTAAACAATAGTAGACATTAACTTTGAAATAGGATTCCGGGTCTGAAATTCTTTCCTCTTGTGATAACTCATCAAAAAACGCTTCGTTATCTTTCGCCTTTTGTTTTTAAAAACAGTTGTTACCCTCCACTCTTTTACTAAATCTTTGGACTCATTTAGCAAACTATTGAATGAATTTTGATTTCTTAATTCGCACAGTCTATTCAAAAGATTACGTAATAAAATACTAGTTTTCTATAAGTCATTATTTTCATGTTGTAGAGCTTTAGAAACAGAATTAATAATTTCAAATAGTGAAGAAAAAATGTGACAAGCACTAAGAAATCATAACTCTCTAAAATGTTAATTATATTTTTACATTCTTCACGTTCGACTTTTTTTTTTTCGAAATTAAATTTAGTTGGTACAAAGTTTTCATGATTAATAAATAATTTTTCTTTGCGCTAATAAAGCGTAATAGGACATACCTTTTTAAGGGTAATTAAATATTTTTCAGATGAATCGTCACTTAACATTGCCCAGCGTTGTATACTATTGCCAAAAAATGTATATATTTTTTCTAAATTATCGAAAAAAGTCGACACTTCACGAACATGTTTCGCAGCATCGTTTAAAACTAAATTTAATGCGTGCGCAGCACAATGAACATAATCGGCATTCGGAGCATGCTCTTTTATTAGGGTTTGTAATCCTCCATAAACACCCGACATAATATTTGCTCCATCGTAACCATGTCCTCTACATTTAGTCAAATCAATTCCATATTCTTTAGTCGTATTTAAAATTTCAGTTTTAAGTCCTTCAGCTCTGCAATCGGATACTACTGTAAACCCCAAAAAGGACTGGCAGATTTTTAATTCTTTAGGCACATTATCATCTTCTGTAAACGAGATGTATCGAAAAACTACAGAAAGTTGGTAAATTTTTGACAAGTCTTATGTTGTATCTAGAATTGTCAGAAATGGAGCTTTTTTTAATTTCTGAGATAATATTGTTCCTAACTGCGGTACCAAGCAAATTAATAATTTCATTTTTAATCGCAAGGCTTAATAATTTATTTTGCCTTTTGGTTTTAGAAGAAGTTCTTTTAAAGTTGCATCATAATTAGATAGCAAACGTAAAATTGCCATAAAATTTCCAGAATCAGAATCATGGCCTCTTAAAGGTAGATTACAAGATGCTAAAGTAATTATAACATTAATTATACGATACAAAACATCTCTCCAGAATGTAATTTTACTATTGATTTCACTTTGCAATAGAGTATCGATAGTATTTCCTTGTAACCAAATTATTATAAGATAGACATTAATATGCTGCTGTGACTTTTCATGGTCAAGTATAATTTGCGTAAAATTGCTTCTAATGGAAACACCGTTAACCCATGCAGAGGAGTACGATTTGCTTTGACGATCTGCTAATAACCAATTGAAGTGGCAACTTTTTCCATTTCGGAAAAAAAAAATTGGGAAGTTTTTATTAATTTTTGCTTACGCACGTTGGGGGCCCCCCGTTGGCCGGGGGCCCCGTATAATTGATACGGCTGATACGGCGGTAGCTACGCCACGCCCCTGCTGTACACGCTAAAATGTTAATGGGGAGGGCCCGCGAACAACAAAATGAATAAAGGTCGTTGCTGATAAGCCACGTCTTGTCCTCACTAAAGGGCTTAAAGCGACATTCTTATGGCGAATTTTACGACTTTGTAATGACCACTCGGGATCACCCAACAAAAAGTTAAGGCCCTTGCAAATATCCAGAGACATGTCGCGGGACGCTAGCAATAGGGTGCCAATAGCAGAACCAATTCTTCAATAGTGTAACCATTTCCTTTAAAAAAGTGGTGATACTCCGGTATTAACCAACAAAAGATAATTGGGGACCGTGAATAATATTGCGGTTTCGCACATCCCCCATCTAGTGTTCGGTAGAGGACACCCCAAGTGTCGCAGCTTCCTAACCATGTCGAATTTCCCCGTTCAAATACATTGTAGCCGCGACATGTCTCTGGATATTTGCAAGGGCCTTTAATGTGTTAAACTGAAAACCCCGTCCATTCACACAATGGAGAGAGCAACGAAACATTTTTTTTCCCCCCGCATCAGTCCAATCGTCCATTGAAACGCATAGAAAACGTGGATTATGAGTAAGGCCATACCCAGGGGGGTGGACCAGGGGGTCCGATCCCCCCCCCCCATAATTTAAAATTTTGTTAACTAAATAGTAATTACGAAGTCCTTTTGTGAAAAATTCAGCCTTTTCACCGTTTGGTCCCCTACCGAAACTTTTGGACTCTCCCCGATATTTTTTCCCGGGTACGGCACTGCTTATGAGCATCGGCCTTAACTGAACGGTATAGGGGGACCGTCAGCTCTGCCTCCCCCCACTTCCCGGACCCGAGTTTGCTTTCGACGGTCCTTGCAGTAGACAACATACTTATTTAATTGTGATACACCATGTCTACATTGGGAGAAAAAGCATTGAGAAATCAATGTATCATCCTAATGAAAAGCGGAGCACCCCCCCCCCAGATGGTTTTCCTGGATCCGCCCCTGACTAGGAGGGGGCAAGTCATCCTTAGAGATATTTTAACTTCCTGTTGGAAAGTTATACTTCCCTTCCATTGCAAGTATAAGAGATGGGGAGCCTTTTAGTGGTGGTGGAGGGATGAGGAGGGGGTGAGATGAAACATCACATAAAAATATTCAAAAAGCTTACTTAGGGCCCGATTCAAACGAAACAGAGTTCTATCGTTTTCCGTTGCGATCGCGAGTTCCATCGTTTTCCGTTGCGATCGCGGAAATTTTCGACTGATTCCTATATTTCCTATTCAAGTGAAACCTGTCTATCGCTTTTGGATCACGTGACACTGCGGTGTTTTGCTATCGCTTTTTCAAAAGCGATCGTTTTCGAGAACATGGCGGACGTACTGTTGATAAGAAGATTGCAACAACAACGAAGGCGTCGTGTACCTCGTTATTTAAAATTACGAAGCAATCCGTTGGAATTATCAGACAGGGAATTCTGCAAAAGATTTAGGCCTGCGGAAAGCTGAATTTTCTCGCAGAACAGAATTTCTGTAGGGTTTATTTTCTATCGGCCCTTGAGTTCCACTCTTTTGGTGTGTATGGCAATGCCGTCCCCAAAAGGGGGGGGAGGCCAGGGGATCCGGTATCCCCCACCCCAAATTTAAAATTTCGTTAACAAAATAATATTGATTTTGTCTTTTCTCTTGAAGTCTTTTTGTGAAAAATTTGGCCTTTTTCACTGTTTGGACCCGTATTAACACATTTAAAAACTTATTAATACATTTATAACCTTCAATTTGTAATTTTTTTTTATTTATAAAGTGTTTGTTTTGTATAAATAGAACTAAATTTAAATTGCAAAACCAATTATTTTGTTTATTTTATCAATGATAGTTTTCCCAATTCCCCAAAAGTGGGCAAAATTGCAGGTTTTTTCAAATGGTTCTTTTTTTTCGAAAAAACCCATTAGGTCCGACCCAGTTGGGTCAAAAAAAAAAACCAACCTTGTTCTGTACACCCCGATTTACGCCCCTGAGAGTGTCCTCATATTGGCACGATTCTCACTGTATTTCATTGAGAGAAACTTGATTTTGAACGTGGAAAAACTGCATTAAATTTGTTCTGTAATGCATTGAATTTAATCAAACCTTCGACTTACTGACGGTGTATTATGTTTTGAAATGTTTAAAATTTTCAAATGATACGTTTATCACCAGTTTTGAAAACAGTATAGTTTGACTGCTGATCGCGTAGAATATTGGCAAGCTACCTATTAAGATTAATCCTAATGAACTGATCGAGGAGGGGGTAAAACTAGCGGAGTGAAAGTACGTGTTTCCTCTTGCTCTATGTGATAGTAGTGTGTTGTCATCAACGCTCAGTAATCTATGACAATCTGTAATATACTGAAATACAGCACGCGGGACTTTTATCATTGTCGTTATTACTGAGGACATCAGCGCGGAGTCTGGGCGGCACGGAACGGCCACTATTGAGCATTTTCACGTGACGTCACTGAAATTTTTTTTCGGTCAACTCGGATATTTAGGGATACAAAGACACGTTTTCCGCCAACGACCATTCTCAAATGAACGAATGTTTGACCAAAAATAGTTGTTTACTAAGGTGTGACGTAGTGATTATGACGTAGGTGAAGCTGGCAAATATCCAAAGCAGGGGCTCTAATCCAAAGTGTAGTACAACTGCTTTAATGGCACGGTTAACGCCACCAAATATTTCTACCGGTGGCAGCTGGACCGAACCGGCTTTAAAATAGTCTGCATTTTAATTATTTTTCATTTTCGAGATATTGGGTTCTAACATTTTTGAACTCGCGGTTTAGATTCACCCTGCTTGGAAAGATACCATTTTGCCAGATCGTACCTAATGCCAAGATGGCGCTGTTAAAATCAGTTAGAATTAGTTATTCTGTTTTGGAAAAACCAATAATCGCTAATTCTAAACTCCTGTTGTCGAAGCGAACTTACTATTTGAAAATTGTCAAATTTGTGTAACACACTTTGAGTTATTTATTTTATATACTTTTTAATTTGGCGTAAAATGCGTATAATTCTACTTCATGTTTTTCAATTTCACGCTATTCTACATACTTGGAATTGCTTTGTTGCAAAGCAGTCAATGATTTTATGCCAAATCTGGCAACCATTATGTTTTATTTTTTCAATTTTTTATTAATATCTTTTAAAATAATTCGATTTTCGAAATTTAAGTCAGCTTATCAGGTTCCTCAGAATTTTCCGAATCCGTGGACATGTTTCTCGAAATTCAAATCCCCACGGTTTAGGAGAAGATAGCCGAACAATCTCTTGACAGCGGCTGTTACTTTCTTTTATAATAGAGAGATAGTGCTTATTCGGTTGTTGAAAATATGGCAGAGAGGAAAAAAGATATATGTGCAAGCCATTTAACGATGATTCTATATCAGTACCATGGGGGCAGATTTTTATACTGGAAATTACACGTGAATAACTCGCTTTCCTTTGACTACCTCAAAGTGATAGTTTCTCAAGCAACATACAAAAGTCTTGGTTTGATCAAAGAATTGCATAATATATATTACAGAACTTTTTTAAGCTAGTGGTTTTGGTAGTCGAAACAGTTTACCAAAAGCAACATCTGTGTAGTTTGATGAGCTAAAATTCGTCCTGATACTCAATTTGATGTTTTAAGTATATTGTCTCAAAATACATTGTAACTTCATAAATACTATAGTGTCGGTAGATTTTATGTTTAATTTTTACTATCCCCTCTCTTGCAATGGTTATCAATATAGTTTGAACTCATTTTTTTTAAGTTTCCACTTATAGTTTTTCTTACTTAATTATAACCACAGAATAGCGATGGGAAAAAAAACTGAAAGATTTTGTAAACAAATTTTATTTTGGTACTAATTTACTTATAGGGCATATTACTCTTATGAGAAACTGCACTGAAATTACACATTAGTAGTTACATACAAATTTTTTTGTAGTTTAAAAGTTTAAACACACAATTAATAAGTATTTTTGATTATCGGACATAAGGTGGATCTTTTTCGTACGCTCTTCCCTTAATTCCAGCTGCCAGCAGCTTAATCCCTGAAGACGACTCCAACAGGGTGGATGATATATCAGAGTATTTATTATAAAACCAATCTTTAACCGGTATCAGTGTTGCCCTCTCGCCTACGAAGGACGGGTAAGTGGTTTTGGCAGTGAAGTTGGCTTTCAAGCTTATTTTGTGAAAAAATGTGTCTGTCACCATTGGGAAAGTAGAGCATGCTGTACCATTTACATCATCACATCTCGCCACAAAGCAGTTTTCTTCCCACCAAGGGTATCTGTAAAAAGGAATGTTGGTTCCATTGTAAACTCCGAGATAGTAACTTTCATTCATATTATGAGCCACGTAGTCCAGCGAGCAGCACATTCCATTACTGCACACTTCTAAGTGATCTTCTGGTTTCTGTAATTTTACAAGAGTGTAGTTGTTGAGTTTTTCATTGTCACATCGGTAATCTTTGTAGATATTCTTTGACGGTCCAAGGAGGCTGTAAGAACATACTTCAGGGATGTCTTTGCCATTTGGAACGTCATTCCAGTCACGAGTACCATTGCTAAAGATTGCAGTTACACTGAAGTTTAGTGAAAAAGCCTGACTAGATTTTGGGATCCTAGCAACGACTAGCTTAGAAATGCCATCAGGGTTAAGAGTATGTCCTATCGAACCTTTTCTTCCCATGAAAATGCCACTGCCGGTTGCCAACCATCCGGGCATTTGGATGTTCGCCGATATAAGTGTAGCATTGTTACCGATAGCAAATGCTTGAAACCACTGTGTGGAAATATAAAAAGGAGAAGAATTCATCCACATTGCTGAAAATAATATGGCATCAATGTCTTCGCGTCGTGACGTTAGCGCCATTTTCTCGAAGATTATGTCGAAACAAATGAACGTAGCGAACTTCCCAAACTTGGTGCGAAAAACTGGATCTTGATCTTCTTTAGGTAAATCCAATCCCTTTTCATAATACAAGTATTCTTTGTAATACCTAGCTATAAGCCTGCCATCTTCATCGAAAACTACGTTTGCATTGAGATGGCGGTCACCGTCTTCTGCACAGCCCTCTTCATTTCCGCAGTGTTCAATTCCTTTCGTATTTGCTACCACCACAATTCCATTTTCTTTTGCCATGCAACTCAGTCTGTACAATATAGTGCGGTTAGAAAACAATTTTGGCTCATCGCAAGGATTTACTTGAACTTCTTTCGGATTTGGAATATATTCCAAATAACTTTTTTGTTCGTTTCGCTTGAGGGGAGGAAATATTCCATATTCAGGAAATAGAATTATGTCAGCACCCTAGACAGAAAAGAAAAAGCATAATCAAGAGAGCATCGATTTAAAAAAATCTGAACATTTAAATCTAGTTTTAAAAGAGTTTTTAAAACATATTTCATTCTCTCTGAATCACCAATCGTGTTCATCTAATCAGTTAATCTGGATGATTTCATTAATCTCTTTGGTTTCAGAGTTTCCGTGGACTATTATCAATTTCTAACACTTTTCAAAAAATTGACAGTGGATATGATTTCGGTTTGTTTGTTCACTCTTCAACTGCCATGTATGAGTATCGATCACAGAGAAATTTGTATGTTATTTATACAGGGTGTTTCGAAACTTATGGATAAAAAATTTAAGAGGTGGTAGAGGAAACCAAGATGGTTTAGAATCAGATAGGTGTGGGATCGGAAACTTTGTTTTCTTTTACCTGTTAATAATCACTTTAATACTCAATCTTGTAATCATTGTGTAATCCCTACTTTAGTAATCAGTTCTCTTACTAATTAATTTTAATCAAGTGCTTTTCGTGAAGGATCCATTAGTTTTTGACGAACCACAGTCAGAAAGTTCACTATTATTCCAAAATGATTAACATGTACATGAGGACGACATGACACTCCTCAGTGACACCCCTTAAATTTTTGCCCATGAGTTTAGAGACATCCTGTATATGATGTACCTATTGGAAATTATACTTGTAGTCAGGCCCCGACTGGGAGGAGGGGCCCGCCCGTCTCAAGAGAAAGGGCGGGGTTATTGTGAAACCGATAAATAATAGGATGTGTTAACTTCCGGGGTATGGGGGAGGTATGGTGTTATTATTATTTAATTATGATTGATAATTAATGCATTAATAAAATATTGATCTATTTATTAATATGCGTCATTCATTTTAATTATTCCCTTGTTCATTCGGGAATCCTCTCTCAAAACATTTTGAGAACTACATTTAAAATGAAGTGTTTTGAAGCCTTCTGTGTCTTTGAAGCCTTCTATCAGTATAGCACTTTTTTTTTCTTTCTTTTTTCTGTTTGGGGGGCCGCCCTCAGCAGGGTGGGCTCGCCGAGGGCGGGGGCCCACCCATCTGCAGACAGTCGGAAACCCTGGCCAGTCCGGGCCTGCTTGTAGTACTTGTTTTCTTTAACAAGAGTGTACACTATTTCAATATATTGCAAACTATGGACAGCCATTGCTTAAAGTGAAATTTAGAAATTTTAGTACAGTTTAAACAAAATAAAATTAGGCTGCAATATTGAAGTTCATGAAAAAAATTCTCTCATCGAAAATTGTGAACGTAGTACTTATAGCTCTTACACAAGGGCTCACAAAATTACTTTCCTAGATTAGGTTGAAGCTATGAAAAACGAACAAACAAACAAATATTTTAGCACATTATTTGCTTTTACGTGTTCGCTTCCTCAGATAAAGCGATGGAAAGACGATTAAAAGAAATTTTGTAGCAACGTTTGTCTTATTTCCTTCTGTTCATTCGTTACCTCCATCGGAAAGACAATTAAAAGAATTCTTTAGTATGGTTGTATTATTTGCTTCTCTCTGTGTACACTCCCTCCGTCGTAAAGACGGAAAAACGGTCAATACATCCAGAAAAAAAAATGCTTGAAAATACGGAAGATGTGCTGGCAAATGAAACTCCAGCACTATTTCGTATATTTATTAAATTTTATTCCTGTAAATTTCAAAAGAATTCCGTTCTAGAGAGGAGCTGACTCTTAATATAGGAAGGATGGTGTTTTTGTCTCACTTACCGCGAATGCTTATGAGTAACTCTATTCCTAACAAGATTGTTTAAAATTTGTATAGGGTATGAAGTAGTCATATTTTGGTTCAGTTTGGTTACCTATGTATATATTGAAATACGCTTGCAGCGCACTGTGCGAACGGATGACCGTGAAATTCGGCACAGTTAAAGTTCGTATGGAATTGTTTGTGCGAATGTTAAAATTTTTGTGTATAATGCTAATGCACGGTAAAAAAATTAGAGAAGTAATCTGGCACGCAGTATTTTGCGCCAAGTCGGGCGATGGTTCCATTGTTGTATCAATTTTGAAATAACAACACTTAGTTTCAGCAGTACTATAGGCTTATAGCATTACAACAAAATTTGCAAAAAGTGGAATTATTCCCCAGTTTGATGATACGCCAATGACTAAAATGTGCTTCAGCAATGTGCTTGGCGACTTTTTTTAGACGGCGATAAGTGCGCGAAGTGTTGTAAATTCCATGTTTAAAAGCTGTAGAAAAACCTTGGAGGAGAGAATAATATTTACTATTCGTTCCTGGCATGTCGGAATCCAAAAGACGCTACACAGAAACGCGCCAATTCGACAATATCTTCATTACCTCCCCCCAGGCACTATGCTAAAGCAAATTTTTTTCCAAAAAAATTATTGAAGAAATACCTCAGCAATTAAGAGGGAGTGAAAATAATATTATTAATGAAGTGTATGGAAATATTTCCGAAAACATACTCTCAGATAACCTATTGAAGTCAGTTATAATAGAACCAAAAATGATGATTGAACTTTTACTAATGTTGGCATCTGATGAATAGAGAACATATTACAATAGCCACCGTAGCTTAGTGGCTACCAATCATAAAATAATTGCTATGATGACAGTGAAATCAATAACTATCCAGTAGAGTTTTTAAGTTCTTTGACTGTGAGTGGTTTGGGTTTTTTTTTTTTTTCTTTTCTTTTCGGTTAGCCGGGAGCAAGTGAAAAATTGCCAAATAATTGTGATCTGCGCGAAATTCTTACAAACTTAAAGCGATTTCCAGTACATAGTTGTTTGTCCCTTTCCATATTTTGGAAGTTTAATTTAATTTCGTATTTTTATTCAATTCCGCACATTTTCAGAAATTTCCCCATTATGTAGCCAATAAGCATACAAATTTCTTTTTAGTATATTGATATTTTTGTATTTATTTAATTCTGCATCTAAATACTATTTTGTATACGGATTAAAATATCCATCTTTTGGGAGAGAAAAGACAGTTTTTCAGAAGTAGTCTTTAAACGTTTCCCAGAAAAAAACTGTTGGCGGGATTTGCACCTGGCTAAAAAAAAAAATAACAGAGTTTGCCGCCACATAAGTTAATAAATTGCATCATTATACTAATAAGAAACTTAAATACAAAGGAAGTATTATTCCATGGAACAGAAATGCGCATCAAGTTTATACATCGTAATGCTATTGATTGCGAAGTTTGAACTGGAACCGCAGGCAATAAAATAATTTTAATTCCACTTAGTAAAAATTCTGGTACTATTTTACCATATCCTTTCAAAAAAACTCAGTTTCCAAATATGCCTGCATTTGCGATGATAGTACATAAATATCAAGAACAATCATTCGAAAAAAGGGCAAATTTATTGAGGCAGCAAGGTTTCATACATGGTCAGTGGTACACCTGAACAAGTAGTGAAGCAGAATGACTTTCCCCTGCGCCAGAAGAGGGCGCTTTTGAACTCTAATCCTTTTTTTTTTGCCTTTCAGATAGAGATGGGCGGTTCGACTCATTTTACTGATTCGAATCTCAACTCACTCACTACTTCGATGATTCGAATCAGTGATTCGAATCTTGAATCAATAAAACAACTAAAGAAAATTTCCCTCTCTCTGCGCCGAAAGCCGTACTATTTAAACACCCTTCACCCATTCATCGGGTTTCTTCTCCGCTGAGTTCTCGGGCAGCTAGCATCTCTCTCTCCTTGCTCGAGTAAAACTAGTGTTTAAACTGCCCGAAATGAAAATACAGGGGAGCTTCGTATGACCCTTTGGGCCTGTAAGATTAAAAGGTTAAGTTTGGTGTCAAAGTATTCGAAATTTTATGTATCGATGGGGGTGTTCGAGAATCAATAAAAACGCGCTCCGATGGATAGTTTCCGAGATATACGTTAATTAATTATGATAATTAGACTAATTAACCATGATTGAGGCTTAAAAGGACTGCAAACATGCAGAAATTGGCTCTGGGATGGCTTCCAGACTTTGGAGATGCCGCCGGAGGAGGCTAGTGTTTAAAATGCTCAAACTAAAAATATAGGGGAGCTTCGTATGACCCCCTGGGCCTGTAAGATTAAAAAGTTAAGTTTGGTGTCAAAGCATTCGAAATTTTAAGTGTCGGTGGGGTGCTGAGTCTATTGGGGGTCGAGAATCAATAAAAACGCGCTCCGGTGGATAGTTTCCGAGATATACGTTAATTAATTATGGTAGACTAATAAACCATGGAGCTGTTTTTTCCGCGATCCGGCATCGTCATTAACGGAGAGAAAGCAGTAGCAAAAGCATCACAAGCTGGTATTGATCTCAGGATTTTCTTATCGCCGGCCTCAGAGGCGTAGCCAAGGGGGGGGCTTAGGGGGGTCATAACCCCCATGAGGAATTTTTTGCCATACAAAATGTATATTCTTCACTACATTATCACACACACGTATACATATATATGAGTTGCAGTAGTCATAACCCCCCCCCCATGAAAAATTTCTGGCTACGCCCCTGGCCGGCCTGTATTTTTGACCTTTATCGAATTCGAGATTTCACTGAAATGAAAATGGGAATATCGGACATTTGATGTTGAAATAAAACCGATATGCCGATATTTATCGATTTTTGGCCCAGTCCTACTGAGGGGCTGCTGCCCCCCCCCAAAAAAATGGGATCCTTTACTTAGCTTACAATTGAACTTTATCTTTAAATTTGATACCCAGCCCACCCCGAAATAAAATCCTGGCTACGCCACTGCTTTAGACCCTATTTTGCATTTCTCTGAATTACGAAAGAAAATAAAATCATTCCCCTTAAACGACAAACAAGGTAAAAAAAAAAAATATCTTAAACGAAATCTGCAGCAATAAAGCGAAATGTTATTTTGCTTACTACAAAGTCCTTTTGTGAGAGCGCTAAATACCGCCCCTGTATCCTTCATTAAAAGTGACAAGCACAATCCTAACTTTATTTCATTCTATTTCCCTTCACATGAAAACCCGCCACCATGTAAACTTAATGTTCCGTTTTTTTTTTTTTTTTTTTTTTTTTTTTTTTGAGGGTGGGGGCAGGGGGACATATATTGAAGTTAAAAGTAGAAAAGGGATGTTTCATTAAATTTTAAGCAAATATTAAACCAGCCAGACAAGTTGGAAGGAGGGAGTCCCCCCGAAGGAAAAAGGTTTAAACAACTTTGAGACACCCCCAGCTCTTCCACGAGCATTGGCGTAAATTGGCATGTAATATTTGGATGGAGTGACAAAATGTTTCCGATTGTATAAAATATCATTATTATAAATAGCTCTGATACTTGAATTTTCTTAATTTTTTTTTTCGGTGGGGGGGGGGGGAGGATTGACCCCTCTTGCCCTTAGGAAGTAACGCCTATGCCCCCCCGCCAAAAGCAAACGATGTTCGACCCACTCCACACCCACAGACAAATAAAACTTTAAATCCGACCTCCAACCAAGAAATGAAACACCAAAGATTCGAAAAAAAACCTCCAATTAAATGAAACATCCTTTCAACTCTTTTCGACTCCTTTCGACTCTCGAGTCGATAGAAGATTCGAAAAAAAACTGCAATTAAATGAAACATCCTTTCAACTCTTTTCGACTCTGAGTCGATAGAAGATTCGAAAAACTAATGAATCTCAAGGATCGTATACAATCACCGAAACAGAGCGAAACACTGAATCAGTAAAGATTCGTTGCTGCACCAACTCAGTGACCAACTCACCCACACCCACTAATTTGCTGTTTCAAATCATCTATCGACTCAGAGTCGTAAAGAGTTGAAAGAGTAAGGGAAAATCTCTGGGAACGCAAAGGGAAAATAAGTTTTCCTTCCCTTCGCACTTGGAATGTATTTCCCCGCAGTTGAGGGCTTGAGATTCGAATCAGTAGATAGTGAGTGTAAAGACTGAGCCACTCAGTACCAAGATTCGAATCACTGATTCGACTCATCGAATCATTGGCCATCTCTACTTTCAGATGCAGCGAAGTCTTCTATGAAAACTGACGTGAAAAAGGGGTTTTCCCATGTCTTTTGTAAATGTTGTGTAGTGTAAGATGTGTTTATTTAATCCAGAAATAAATTGTATTCGTCCTTTAGACACTCACTTGATTCACTGAGATAGTAGCAGGAAACAGGAAATCAAAAGAAAAGCTACCAGGGCAGGTAGGCTAGATCTCTTTTTTTTTTTTTACTTTATTCCTTTATCTATATCACAATTAAAACATCGAAAGAAATACAGTATAACAATTGTTTCATTCGGTGCCTTAACGCTCGATTTTTCCTGCTGATTGTTTGTAATTGTTAAGTGAAAAAAAAAAATGGTGTCAGAAGTGACGAATAAATTGAAAACACAAAGAGGTGGCTTGAGAAGAAGCTTCACGAAACTGACTCCTAAAATCGACGAAGCCTTGGCAAAATTAGATGAGGAATATTTAGAAATTGCTCTCGCTCAGTTGTCAGAAAAGGAAAAACAAATAATTGAGCTCGATAAGTGAATCATAGATGAAATCGAAGACTGTAAACATTTTCCCAGCCGAAGTTGAAGCAGCTCAAGAATATAGAGATAAAATCATCATGTATAAAATTAAAATTGAAAAGGTTCTAAAAAAATGCACGAAAGAAGAAACAAAAAATTCTAGTTCCGATATTTCAAATACAATTACTAACGACCCATCTCTAAATTCAAATGTTCCAATTAAGATTAAATTACCCAAAATTAACATCGAAAAGTTTGACGGCAATCCTGAGAATTTCCAAGAATTTTGGTCTCAGTTCAAAAACGCGATACACGAAAATCAAAATCTCAACAAAATAGACAAATTTACATACTTAAAAAGCTTATTAAAATCAAAAGCTCAAATCGCGATACAGGGATTATCGTTGTCAGACAAAAATTATGATATTGCTGTTAAAATTCTTGAAGACCGATATGGCAAAAGGGAAATTTTGATTAGGTCTCACATAAATAATTTATTAAATTTGTCACCTATTCGTAATGCATCAAATATAAAAGACCTGCGCGAATTGTACGATACATGTGAAATTCAAATACGTAGTTTAGAATCGCTTGGTATTGAGCTAGACAGTTATGGTAATTTACTTTTTCCTATCATAACTAAATTAATTCCTGATAGCTTAATTTTGAACTACAACCGCGAATATAAAAACGAAACAGACTCTTGGAATGTAACGCAATTGTTAGAATATTTGAAAACCGAAATCGAAATTAGAGAACGTACATTTTCGTTTCAGAAGAAGGAGTCTGATTACTTTCAGCACAATTCTAAAAATAGAAATGAAAGGGATTTAACTAGATTGGGACAAAATAATTTTTCGAAACCAAAATACGCCAAGAATCCGAGTGCTGCTGCTTTTAATGTAGTTAGTAATGAAAATAAGTGTATATTCTGTAGCGATGATCGTCATGAAAGTAATGAATGTAAATTAAGTATTTCTGATAAAAAACAAAGTCTATTACGTCAAGGAAGGTGCTTTAATTGTTTACAAAAATTTCACGTTGTAAATCGATGTTTTAAGAAACCCGCATGTAATTTCTGTTTCCAAAAACATAATCAAAATATTTGCGAAAAACGTTTCGAACCAAAAGTAGAAGTTCCCCAGAGTGAAACGATCGTGTCCTCCGTTACGGGAGATAGAAATTCGAACACAGATATTTTACTTCAAACTGCTTTGTAGAAAATAAGGTTAAACCAGCCGAAATACGGTTATTATTAGATTTGGGGAGTCAAAGATCATTTATTGAATCGGAACTCGTTAATGAATTAAAATTAAAAATAATAGGAAAAGAAACTATAAAAATATACCCTTTTGGTTCGAAAGAACCCCAGAAAGAAATTATAAATCGCGTTCTAGTAAATTTGAGAAACGTTCGTGATCCCACGAAAAAGATACAATTAGAAGCTTTAGCTACTGACAAGATAAGCAGTGCAGTAATTTATCGGCCAGAGCGAGAAATAAAAGAACGTTGTGGCATAAACAAATTTTCACTGGCAGATGAATCATCGGATCAGCTGTTTCGAAGTGGAAATGAGCATTCCCAACTCCTTGATTTCCCCCCAGTCAGAATTCTGATAGGCGCCGAACATTATTGGAGTATCGTCTCCGGTGAAATACGCAGGATACCGAATTCTTCTGTTGTTGCAATGGATAGTCTTTTCGGATGGGTTTTGAGCGGTTCTTGTGATTTAGAAAATAAAATTGACACTGAGAGGAGCGCGAAAATAATGAAGGTAGTTGTAGATTCTAGGCGAGAAGAAAATTCCGATCTGATTTTACAAAATTTTTGGAAATTGGATATAATGGGCATTGAAAACGAAAAAAAGGGATTTATCCAATAATGACGGAGTAGTTGTTTTAAAGGATTTTGAGAAAAATATAAAATTTCAGAACAACAGATACAAGGTTAAACTACCGTGGAATGAGAATGCGGATAAATTAGAAAATAATTATGAAATCGCAAAATGTCGCTTAGGAAAACTGGTTAAGAGATTTGATAGAGATAAGGAATTTTACCAGCGGTATAGGGATGTATTATCGAAACAGATTTGCGAGGGTATAATCGAACCTGTAGAATTTAAAGAAAAGGAGAAAATGAATATCGATAGAGAATATTATATGCCTCATCAGGCCGTTATTCGTGATGATAAAATTACAACGAAGCTAAGAGTAGTTTTTGACGCCTCATCACACTCGCAAAATAAATTATCGTTAAATGATTGTTTACATTCCGGACCGAATTTGAATCCGGACTCACTAAAATTACTTATAGATTTTAGAAACAAACCAATCGCGTTAACTGCCGATATAGAGCAAGCGTTCTTACAGATATTGTTAGATGAAAATGATAGAAATGCGGTTAGGTTTTTATGGCTTGAGATTGATTATGAAAGGAATGCGAGTTTGAAACCTACCATTTTTCGAATGACTCGTGTTTTATTTGGAGCTACTCCAAGTCCCTTTTTATTGGCTGCAACTCTCAAACATCACATAAGAAAGTTCGAACATAAATATCCGTTAGCATATCGTATTTTAAATTCCCAATTATACGTTGACGATTTAATTTCTGGATTAGAAAATGAAAATCAGTGTTTTGAAATTTACCGACAAATAAAAGAAATTTTACACGAAGGTGGATTTAATATGCGTAAATGGAAAACCAATTCAGAATGTCTTCAGATAAAGCTAGATCAGGCTGAAAACTGTAACGAATCTTTGAGGGAAACTTCGAAAGTTTTAGGTTACCTCTGGAATTCAGACGATGATACGTTAAAATTAGCATGTGAATTTCTTAAATTTAATCAAAAATTTAATCCGTTAACTAAACGATTGCTTTTGAAAATTGCCTCAAAATTATACGACCCCATTGGCTTTATTACTCCCTTTACGCTGAGACCAAAAATTCTTCTTCAGGATATTTGGGATCAAAAATTTAAATGGAATGATCCTCTACCATTTGATATAATGAAAAAATGGAACAAATGGTGTGATGAATTAGAAGATTTAAAGGAATTTGAAATACTCAGATTTTACCTCAAGGACGCTAACGAAAATGAAGATTTTGAACTTCATTGTTTCGTCGACTCGAGCAAGCGAGCCTACGGTGCAGTCCTGTATATTCGATATACAGATTATAACGGACAGTTTCGGACATCGTTAATTTGCTCCAAATCCAGAGTTCCACCACTTAAAATGAACTCTTCCAAGACTTGAATTGCTATCAGCTGTAGTTGGAAGTCGACTATATGAGTACGTAAGAAACAGCCTTTCAAATATAACAAATGCACGAATTAGATTCTGGACAGATTCGATGATTGTGCTTCATTGGATTCGTGGAAATTCTAAGAAACTGAAAACGTTTGTCCAAAATCGTGTGAGTGAGATTCGTTCAAGGACTGATGCTTCATTTTGGTCGCACTGCCCTGGAGATCAAAATCCAGCTGATGTGCTGACTCGAGGCGAATCTTTACGAAATCTGCTTGATAAAGAGCTGTGGTGGAAAGGACCAAAGTGGTTGAGAGAAAGTGAAGATTATTGGCCAAAAGAAAGCCAAGAAATTGCGGACATTGGAAATTGTGACGAAGTGAATGAGTCAACCGTTTGCACTTTAAATGTCGAGACCGAAAAATTTATTGACATTGAAAAATTTGGGCACTTAACGAAACTCTTACGCATCACTGCCTGGGTAAAAAGATTTATCTTTAACCTTAAGAATAAAGAAAACAGAAGATCTGGAACTCTTAGTAGCGACGAGTTACAGTCAGCAGAAGAATACTGGATAAGAAAAACTCAAGAAGAAAACTTCGGGGAAGAATTGGAAGCACTAAGGTGCGGGCGTGAAATATCTCCAAATTCCAAATTGAAATTTTTTTCCGTTGGGTTAGATGAAAACAATATTATTCGCCTTCGAAGCCGACTTCAGTATGCTGACATTACTCATAACGAAGCGTACCCGATGTTGTTACCCGACAGAAGTCACCTTACCAATCTCGTGATTCGCCGCAGCCATTTGCGGTTAGGGCATGCAGGAATTGCGGACACCTTAACAGACGTTAGAGAAAAATTTTGGATCCTAAAAGGACGACAGCGAATCAAGAGCATTGTGTTCAACTGCAATCTTTGCAAAAAATTTCGAGTTAAGCCTTTTACCCAAGACGAAGCTCCTCTTCCCCCAGATCGTATTAAGCAGACTCATCCATTTGAAGTAACGGGTATCGATTATGCTGGTCCCCTTTACGTAAAAAGTACAGACGGAACAAAAAAAGCCTAAATTCTGCTTTTTACGTGTGCCGTCACCAGAGCTGTCCATCTTGAGCTCACCGAAGATCTGAGAACCAAAACATTCTTACTCGCGTTTAGAAAATTTGTATCCAGAAGAGGACTATGCAGAAAAGTATACTCGGACAACGCGAGTACATTCAAAAGAGCTAAAATCGAAATAAATTTGCTGTGGAAACTTTTGAAGGAAGAAGAAATCCAGAACTACTTTGCAAATAAAAACGTCGAGTGGAATTTTATCGTAGAGAGAGCAGAATGGTGGTTAGGATTTTGGGAAAGACATAAGATCCACAAAAAATTGCCTAAGAAGAATACATGAAAATCATCTTTGACGTTTCCAGAACTAGAGACTATAGTCTTAGAAGTTGAGGCTATTATAAATTCCAGACCTTTGACATTTGTCTACAGTGAGTTCGAGGAACCTGAGCCACTTACTCCTGGACACTTCCTCATAGGTAGAAGACTTGTTGCTCTCCCTCCACACTCATCGGTAGCGCCAACCTCCGCCAAGTCTGATCTAAAGGGTAGGTGGAAACATAAAAGAGCCATTTTGGAAAGAATATGGAGAAAATGGCAATCATCGTATTTGTTAGAACTGAGATCTGCCCACCAGTCAATGTGGTCCAAATCAAATGTTGAACCGACGAAAAATTCGACTGTCTTAGTGTATGACGAAAAGCTTCCTCGAATTATGTGGAAGATGGGTATAGTCATCAGTGTTCATCCCGGACGTGATGGAAAGACTCGTGCATGCACTATCAAACTTCCCAATGGAACTATACTGAAACGACCAATTCAACTTTTGTATCCTGTTGAACTTAATGTAGATGGAAAAGGACCTAGTGACTGTTTGTCCAAAGGTCCTTTGGGGCCGGAGGATGAAGCAGAATGACTTTCCCCTGCGCCAGAAGAGGGCGCTTTTGAACTCTAATCCTTTTTTTTTGCCTTTCAGATGCAGCGAAGGCTTCGATGAAAACTGACGTGAAAAAGGGGTTTTCCCATGTCTTTTGTAAATGTTGTGTAGTGTAAGATGTGTTTATTTAATCCAGAAATAAATTGTATTCGTCCTTTAGACACTCACTTGATTCACTGAGATAGTAGCAGGAAACAGGAAATCAAAAGAAAAGCTACCAGGGCAGGTAGGCTAGATCTCTTTTTTTGAACTGTATTCCTTTATCTATATCACAATTAAAACATCGAAAGAAATACAGTATAACAATTGTTTCAAGTAGACCTGAATCATTCGACTTTTTAAGAAGATTTTATAACTCCAAACATAATGGGCCTTTAGCCGAGGATAGTTCCAAGTTCAATTTTCGGAGGGAGGCACTAGACTTTTTAGATTAGCTTAAATTGTTCAAAATGCAAACTGAATGCGTGAAATCCAAGGTCGGTAGAGGGAGATGACCCTATGGCCCATTCGCTGGAGCTGCCTTTGTATTTAGCAAAATGTGATAGAGTATTTACAAAAACACCGTCTTCACAGAAAAGTGTGGTGGTTGTAAAGTGAAATTGTACAAAAGTGGTCACTAAAGACAGATAGTCTCTTAGCCAAGGAGGTCACTTTATTAAGTTCCAGTGTATATGGAATGGTGAGACATATTCTTTGACAGAAATACTTTATTCACACTCAAATTAAAGAAAAATAATGCTTTATGGTGGAATTTCGACCACTGGCAGACAACTAGTTCACTATAAAATGAGAAACCATGAATCATTTTCTTCATATTGAAAAGCATCGATTTTTATTCGAATTCGGAAATGCATATGACAATATATGCCACGCCTATGATTATGTATAGTATTTCGATACGAGAGACGACTGAACAGATTCTGTCATTGCATTAAACCTAAAGAAACGGTTTTAAAAATATCAGCTGAAATTACCTGTGATCACTCGAAAATTTAAATTTAATCTATGACCTACACAAAAATACGTAAATTAATTTGTTTTTTAATATTATACATCAATAACTGGGAAAAAATGGAAAAATTGAGAAAATATCAAAAGCTGGATGATATAAATAAAATAATTTTTTCCGTATAAGTTACGTATGATTTTGCAGTTTTATTTCTTCAACTTCTGGATGTTGGCTTAATATTTCAAAGCGTCATTTAACCCTTTAACGCGCCATGTCCTCGCCGTGAGGACACAAAACTCTGACGTTTTGACTGTTGTCAGTGACGAAGAATAAATTGGATTTCTATAAAAATACTTGAGGGTGGCACAGTTACCCGAGAATCCTTTACTTTTTAGCACACCATTTCCCGTAAAAATTGTCAGGATTATTTGTAAAGTTGTCAGGATTATTTCTAACAGCTCTGGCATCTGCTTAAAACTGGAAGAATACGATGGAATTGCATTGATATAGAAGAACAACTGGACAGACCATCCAATGCTGAAAAAAGGGCAGACGTTGCCATATCTCAATTTAACGACCAGCAAGGTGGCGGTCGATCGAATCGTTCATCGCGTGGCACAGATCTAGAAACCAACTATGTTAAAAAATGGTCTCTTGATCTGTGGCACGTGATGAAAGATTCGATCAACCGCCATCTTACTGGTCATTAAATTGAGCGATGGCAACGACTGCTCTTTTTACAGCATTGGAGAATGTGTTGCGCATCCGAAGGTTAAAAAAACTTGAGACTTACTTGCATCTTAGCTGTTTTAGTAGCACGCTTGTAGTAATCTAAATTGGCTTTGATGATCGCGGGGACATGTGTTGTTCCTTGGAATAGTCTGTTGTGTTCGAAAACGGCGGCCGTGTAGTATTCCCGAGAATAAGCGAGCACATAACCAGACACGAAGAGGATCACCAGGACATGCTGCAACACCGAAGAAACGCTATGCAACTCCATGTTGAGAGCTAGAAAACAATTTGATTGAGTAAATGGATTTTTACTTATTTTTCGTAAAAATGAAGACGCTCATGTTACACACAATTCAAACAGTCAATGTAAGCAGTGAAATAGAAGCCCACCTTTGAAGGAATAACTATACAATCTTCTATTCTTAAGAAGTTGGTAATTTTCATGTGTGAATTTTCACTCATTTCGAAAAATACAGCAGACGCTTGTTAGCTAGGATCTTCTGTCAATGCGAACTAATGTAGACCCCGAAAAGCTTGAGTTGATGCTAATACTGTGAAATTTTAGTTAAT
Organism: Cheiracanthium punctorium; assembly: GCA_038373885.1. NCBI lineage: Eukaryota > Metazoa > Arthropoda > Arachnida > Araneae > Cheiracanthiidae > Cheiracanthium > Cheiracanthium punctorium. Next base: position 59,632 of record JAWZYV010010046.1, read on the forward strand.
ATGAACTGAAAAATCTCCACTACGGTTCATTCTAACTAGATTTTGGCAGACTTCAGTTTTTTCTGAGCTCACATTTATCCATTTCGTATACAGAATGACTCCAAAATATTGATCATGCTTTTATTCCTTAAATGTTGGCCATAAACATACAGAATAACTTACAAAATTACGTAAAACATTTACAGAATTTTCTGAAATCGATTGAAATTTTCTGGGTGTTAAATTTAACTCTATACAAAATTTAAGTTTTTATATAATTCCGGTACAAAACAGTTCCCAATTTGTAAAATTTTCTCCATACGCTAATGAGGTCATGGACAAAATTAATGAATTTTACCCTAAAACGTTCCAGAGATGTGAAAATCGATACATGCTGGTTTTAATCCTCTTTTCAATGGCTCTCAAAAGTAAAAACCGAAATTATACGATCGCGTTTCAAGGGTCGTACACAAATTAAGAAAGAAAACAATTATCGGTATAAACGTTATCGGCATTCAAATTTATACATAGCTCCTCACTAACTTTGTTTAAACATATCTCTCAGAATGTTTATGATAAATTTTGTTTTCTGAAATTTTGTGCATCACTTAATAAATGTATGAAACACTTTTTACTAATTGGGAATTCTTTTTTAATGAGGGTAGTAATACAGTATACAAATTTTAATTTTTTATTTATTGAAATTTAATCCCGTGAAAATTTTAATGGAATTTTGAAAAATTCTGTACGCAGGCAGCTCGATAAGTCCGTGCGAAGTCTAAACGATGATCCCACTATACCGGCTCAGGGCTATATCCGTCTTTGAACCGTAGAAAGGCAAGTGGTTATGGTCCATAACCATTTGCCCCTTTCTACGTTACAAAAACTCAGAGGTGAAGATTTTTCTATGTTTCTACTGTGCAGGATGGAGGAGGGAATGTGTCCATTTGCGAAATTTTTATCCGTAAAATTTTTACTTCCAAAAGAAACTTCGCTACCGAATCTCCAAAGATCTGTAGGCAACAGATATAGCCGTGAGATCGTATAGTGAAGCCATTATTTAAACTTGGCCCAGACGGATCAAACTGTCATCTTTTCTTGTATTTTTCACGTAACATTGTTATTTATTATACAGGGTTTTCCGAAAAGGTGGTAACGAGCTTTAACTATAACTTTGAAGATAAGTGATCAATGTAAATTGGATAAAATGTTAAAAATAAAGTCAAAAATAAGACTACGTTAAAAAAAAATTCTCTTGTTCATTTACAAAAAGTTGCACTTTTTAGATGTGCATACGATATTTGATTGAATATTTATCTCAGTTTCTTGAAATATATTTTAGTTAAATGTCAATATACTGTCAGGTGTATATTTTTTCTTTCTTCTTTAACTTTTTTATTATTTCATATTTGTCTTAAGTATTAATATGTTACGCATCAGTTTCTTTAAATAAATATGTTTTAATGTAATAAAATGTATTTTTATTATGTCTTTAAGGGCATATTTCAGGGATTTTTTGGGTCATCAAAAAATCAATGAACAAGAATACGAGTATCGGTAGGGGATTTTTGTGAAAGATTTTGTAGCTTGTTTAAGCAATTTTTGTTTATTATTTTCTTTGATATTTAGTAACTGACTAACTTATTGACTTTAATTAACTGACAAATTTTTCAGAAAACGTACTTGATCTTGTGTGACTGTACGTCCCATTTTGAGCGGGGCTGTTCCGTTGTTTCCAAGCACCGAAATATCCCATTTTTAGTAATAAGGGATCAACAAGCTCAAGAAAATACGTGGAAGATCTAAAACGTTTTCCGATAATGCTCGTAGTAGCTTTTAACCCCTTACCTATGACGGCCAAAATCCGTTCAGGCAACGGAAATGCGCCAATTTTGGAATGCCCGGCATGAGTTAATTAACAAAATTAAAGAGAAAAAAATAATCCATTTTTGGCACGTTCTTCTCAAATATATTCCACAGTGTAGGGATTAATTACAAATCTTATGTATTCCTTACTTAAGTCGAAATAGAAAAGGTCTTTTCCCTTACAAATAAGCTATGGAGTAGCGAAAAAACACCATTGTAAAAGTCGCAGTTCTTAAGGTCATGTCACTCTTGAATGTTAATTTTCATCGAAACTGTTCTACAAACTTCATACGTTATATTGCTAGAAGAAACCACCTGATTTTCCTTCCGTTTATTAATAGCCCGTGAGATGTTTGTTCGTCAAAATAGAATAAATGTCTCATACTTTTAGATTGTGTAAAAAAAAAAAAAATCTCTTCTCATACAAGATATGCAAAAGTGCTTTTAAGTTCTCCATTTCTTATGATAAATGTGATAGGATAGAATGCCAAGTATGGTAAACAGATTATTATTCTTTTCTTTCTACTTTTCTTTTTTTTAGTAGGTTCAAGTTCAGGTTATATTATTGAACACGGGGATACTTCATTTATCTTGAGAGCATACAATTTTACTTAAGTTAGCACAAAGTCTTGTTTCAGCTAGTTCCCTTAAGCAGGGACTCACTTCCGTAAGGGCATTTGGGCAATCGCCCGGGCCCCCCAACACCCCCCCCCTGCAAAAAAATACATATCTCTACCATTTGAATCTTATCTCAGCGCTTTATTTTGTTTGTTAAAGGTTGTCTGTAAAAGAACTACAAATGCTACGCTCCCCCCCCCCCCAACCATTTTCAAAAGAGAGCATACTTCATCGACTTCAATAACACATCCTAATTTTATTTAGTTTGGAACAGATCAACGACTCTAGAACACACTTTAAGCGATGACTATCTATGTAATGCCTTGGAGTTCTGGTTTGTGTTCCGGTAAAAGAATTATGAATGCTTATAATGCATAAACTATTTTTAGTCTGGCGCACGATATAGTGATAGTGGATTCTACTTAAAATGGCTGAATAAATAGTTCAATTATAACTACTACACTAATACTAATAGCTGCATAATAAATGCATGTCAAAAGCATATATTAATTTCTTGACAATCTATGCCCATTTAGAGTATTGTGAACTCTCGTATAAGCTGAAATCATGGGCACTTTTCGATTATGTTCAAAATGTGTTATAATGGGGAAAAAAGTTTCATTTCATTTTGCGTTGTGTTGTGTTGTGGGTTTGCGGCGAATTATCTATCTGCACGTGGCATCTAGGCGTGGGTTTCATTTAATTTTAATTAATTATTTATAGCTAATTCATTAGCCCCTCGTTATATCGCTCTTGACGGGAGACAAGAAAAATGCGAGGCACGATATAACGGGCGGGGGGAAGGGGGGGCGTGACGGTTAATATGATAAAATTTTATTTTTATGATCACATGCCCTTAAACTATAATAAAATTAATAGTATAAGTACTACAATAAAAGATGTTTACACTTAAACACCAGACATAGAAGTTTAATTTATTTTTCTAAATTTGTGAACAAGTGTATCTTTTATTTCCTGCTGAAGAAACTATTCAAAATCATTCTGATTGGATTTTTGTCTCGTAACTTGGTTTTCCAAACAGATTAGTGAGAGAACATTAACTAATTCGATCTCCTTTATGTGACTAGAGTTGTATTTTTCAAATGCTCTGTGTATGCTTTTCATGTAAAGTAACGAAGCAAAGGAGTACAGAAAAAAAAAAAGGGAGACATAGAAAGCGCGCAATATATCTGAATGCGCGATATAACGAGGGGGGGGCTGTTATAGCAGTTAAAGGTATGATATTTATGTTCCTCCTAACCACATAAAATGAAAAAAAGTTAGAATTTGGTAGTTTCAACGTGAAACTACGCCTCGAAAGGGGGATGGTGACCTATGAAAAAAAATAATAGTTTGATAACAAAGTTTGCTTACTTGATTGACCTTGGAAGAGAGAGATGATCAAGAAGAAAACACGTCTCACCGGATCGGAGGATGAAGTGAAAGTGCTGGCAGGGCGTTTATATTATTCATTTATTTATTACTCTTGCATAGAGGTCTGCGCCGCACGGTACAGGCTGCGGGGGCGGCGTAAGGACCCCAGAAACCCGGCGGCGCGCCGCGACCTGGGAAATTTTTTGAAAAAGAGCATAATGAAAATGGGCGTATGCATACAAACACAGGCACACATCCTGCTATATAATTAAGCTTATCCCTGACTCCCTGATTCACTGATCCTCTAACAATTCCGGACAACCACTCGAAGATAAAACTTTTGCCGCCCTGACTCTTAGAAGATAAAAAAGTTCAACAATATTAAAAAGCACAAAAGCGAAATAACGTCTACGCCATTTGTACGATCCGCTTCCAGCTTATCATAATTATGTTTAAAAATGTAGAAAGCAGTCTGCGCTACTTTAAAAATCTGATAATCCACCCGTTCTCTTATTTTTAAGTGATTTTTCGCTCTTTTCAGTTCCATTTTGTTTCCGAGAGTCAAAATAGTGAACCATTTGCGTGACAAAATTAACTGTTTCGAGTGACAATGACGTCATATTGAAATCATGGTTATCAGGCTTTGAAGGGAAAACTGCCATTTCAATTTGTTTAAAATTGTTTTTCCAAATAACATAAACTTTTTTTCATTAAAAATGATCGTCTGCTTGAATCACTGATATGAGAGGGGTTGTACACAAAACGAAATCGCTCGAATGCGAAAAGTTTCCAGGCGAGCATAAAATTCGATTTGAGTTTATAGATTAAAAATTGAATAAAAAGCGATTTATTTTAGGTGGACGAAGATTAACTATATTAAGTGCAGACATATTTTCACCCAATGTTTTTTCCATCGCCCGTTCTAACTGCCTCCACAACGGCTTTTTGTTTTCTGGTATATTTTTATAAGTATGAATTAACGTTAAAATGAGATTTTTTTAGACTAAAAAAACTTAGACTATGATTTTGTTCTGTAGTGTTGTTGTGGGATTAAGGCCAATTGGCTACACGTGGACTCTAGACCGAGGGGGGGGGTGCCCTCCATGGGGGGTCTTTTTAAGGGGTCATAACCCGTATCTATGCTAAGTTTCGGAAGAAACCTCGGACAACTCCGAGCAGTTAGGTCGGCGCACGCGACTGGGTTTTGAACCAGACTTCTTCAGTCTCACAGTTAAGAGCGCTATGATCTTGGACACTGGTGGGGCTCCTGAATATGAGCTCTCCGTTGTGGTAAACTTTAAAGATATTTCTACTGCAAAACTGAAACAATAGATTTTCTCAAAATCGGATGGGTTTATGCTATTTATATGACACATTCACGATACATTTAGTTATCAGTATACGATTAATACATTATTTGATTTTTAGCTATTTTTTTTTCTCTCCACCTGGAGTCCACCTTCTTTACAAACTTCTCATGAACTATTCAAAAATTTATTATTTTCTTTTGAGATAAATGTTTAAACAGTTTTTTAAAGTAGTAATCAAATTACACCATTGACTCAAAAAAAATTTAAACTGTATCTTTACAAGCTACTAGCGTTAACCTTTTACAGACCAAATTCAGATCCAGGCATATTTAAAATTAATTTTTTGTATATTTTCTTTTCTAATCCGTTAATTAAAGGGTATTAGTGATTTAAACGGGGGGAAGGGGGGGGGGATTTGCATACAATTTTCACTGTGTTCGCAGTCGGGAACATTGGTTATTTCTGACTAAAAACTTCTGACAAACTTTTACATTGGTTTCAAAAACGGAATATAGTGATGGGTATTTAAATGATAAGTGAAATATTAAGAATTAATGAAATATTTATTTTTAAATTTAAATAAAGATGTGAATTATATTGGAAGAGGGGGGGAGGGCTGTATCAAAATAGCTCTGTAAAAAATTATGAAGATGGTTATGTTTATGATTTTTCAATCCAGTTAACCACTAATGACGGAAAAGTAACTTGTGTTTCAGAAAATCATCATTTAACTATACCTTCTAATTATTTTTTTTTTATGTTTCCAATTGGGAACATTGGCCTGTAAGAGGTTAAGAAGTATCCAAATAAAAGTAAGCAGTTGAAAGTTTAGGTGCAATTTCTTAAAATTTTTGAAGCCGATTGTACGTCGCGAATTACAATCGGCGTTTTTCGGCGGCGCATACAGAGCTCTACTCTTGCATTGTTGATATCTGGGTTCTCTCGATAGCGATGCGTAAATACCCCAGTTCTTGCCACTTCCAGCTGAGGATGTGGTGATGAAATAAATCCTTACTGACGCTCCGTGTATTATCGCGAATTGGGAGAAACGGTCTTTGCGTTTCGTTAAGGTCTCAGGCAATGTTTTTTTGGACTGTTTTGTTGACTGTCAGGCGGCGATAGGGCGATCGCCCTCCCCCTGTGAGTACTTACCCCTTTGATGGTTGCTCCGCGAAACCACTTTATTTCAGCGCCTTTCACTGATAGTCGCCAAAAAAGGTTAAATGGTCCCAACGCTGAAAAAGTGCAGCCGTTGCCATCGACCCATTTAATTGCCAACAACGGGGAGCCAGATGGGTGATTCGATCGACCTCCATGTTAGTGGTAGTTGAATGGATCGATGGCAACATGCACTTTTTCAGTGTGGGGCAGTCTATACAGTGGGTCTTCTACATTGGTTCGAAAATGCGTGCGCTTCAAAGGGTTAAACCCACTATCGAAGCCATGTTTAACGTGTTCGCTCTCATCATTAAAAAGATGCAACTCAGTATTCGCGCAAGCGCAACGCTGGGCCCAAGTGGAGCTTTCGAAGAACCATTCTAGGAAGCACCATCTATCAAAGAAAAGGAATTTTCGCCTTTGAGTCATTATTAGTCTTCCGTTGTATCTTCGTTGCGTCTTCTTCGATAACAAAAATGAAAAGCGTGCAAAATAAAGAGGACACTTATCGCCTGAGATCCTAAAGATTTTCAGGTCCCTGACATAATTAGTTTATTTGCATTTGCAAACTTACAGCAACAGAATCTTATGAGGTCTTTCCTGTGCTCTATAATGTCATTGTTTTTAAGAAATGGACATTGGTGATTTTTACTTTCCGAACATGTACCATGTAAGGAAAGTACTGTAATCATGAAAAAATTCGACTTCGAGATTTTAGTGTATTGACACGTTTTGAGGTCTCCTGAATTAAATTATGCTATTTTTACGAGATGTATGTATGTATGTATGTATGTGTGTGTATGTGAGTGAACACGATAGCTCCTAAATGGGGCATTCGATTGAGCTCAAATAGGGTATATATGTTATAAACCAAAGTCGCAAGACAGGTATTGATTTTGGTGTGTATAGGACTTGTCCAAAGCATTTAAAAAGTATAGTTTTTCCGTGCATTTAAAAAGTATAGTTTTTCTACAGAGCTACGACAAACATTTCTTTTACATTATGGCCTATGGGGGGAATTCTTGAGAGTGCGCTAGCGTTTAAACGGTACATTCAATTGAGCTCATATTCGGTATATATGCTATAAACCACCATCGTAAGACCGGTATTGATTTTGGTGTGTATAGGACTTATAGTTTTTCTACAGGGCTACGACAAAGATTTCTTTTACATTATGGCCTATGGGGAGAAATTCTTGAAAGTGGGCTAGCGTATAAGCGGTGCATTCGATTGAGCTTCAATTTGGTATATATATTTGAATTATTTAACGATTAAAATTTATTTAAATGCTGGTAGTGATCTTAATCGTAAGTGTTCGGAAAGTCGAGTGGAGTCACTCCAGATTTTTTTAATTACTTTATAACTGAAGGTTGATAGATTGCATTGTATGGTGTTCAGGAAAACCTACAAGCAGGTTATCTAACTGGGGAGGGTGGATTCGGCGGAGAGCTTTTTTTAAGGGATTCAACGCGTATTCACGTTAAATCTTTAGAAAACCACTCAAAACTCCAGACCATTAGATCAAAAGCCGCAGGATAGGTCAGAACCCTGGAGCTCCGTCCATCTACGACTGTCTTATCCACTCGGCCATGATGGGTCGAAGGATGGTATAAAACTGATAGTCTATACCCTTACTAAATTGGATTCGAACCCCAAGCCTTGTATCAGAAATCTGTTCTCTTCCCATGGAGTTACCACTACTTGTCGGGTTGTCTGCAGTGGAGGATCCAGAAAAGTTTCAAGGGAAAGGCGATAAGTAGAATAGAGCATAGTATAAGAGATGGGTCAGTCTTTTTTTTATCCTTCCATTTTTAGTTATGAAAGATACACAACGGAGAAGACTTCCCTTCTTTAACCGATGTTGCTTCCTAGAATGACTCTTTGGACGCTCCACCCAAGACCTCTTGTTCTGGGATCCGGCGTTGCGCTTCTGCAATCATTAGGCTCCTGTGGAGCGTTCAAAGAATCCTGATTATTTTCTTTGGAGAGTCACTGAAAAGTGATTTAAGTCAGCATATATTTAATCTTCATATCTTTGATACTTTTTAGGATATAATTCTCAAACTTTGTCCATCACTGTAACAGTACAAAAATGAAATTATTAATGTATACAGTACATTTTACCATCTGGAAATTTTTTGTACAGGTGCGTATACAAATTTAAAAAGTATAATTTTCTGAAAATTAACGAGAGGAATTTGGAACATTTTTCCAATTTACATTGCCCACTAATCTATAGATAAAGAATTAAAGAGTGTTGCCACCTTCTTAGGATACCCTATATATAGTTTATAAAAGAAGGATCTGCGTCAAAAATAGTGCAAGTAAAATTTATAACACCTGTACAGAGACAAGCAAAAGAACTGTCATAGATTTAAGTTCGAAGGATGCTGACTAATATATATATACCTTCGTGTCTAATTCGTTTTAACCTGTTCACATTTATCGGTGCGGAGACGTGATGGCAAATATTTCTCTTCTGTGACCATCGTTGTAACACGATAATAAACGTTGTACGCCTTGCTGTAGTTCAGAGTTTAATGCGCTGGAATCGCATATACGCTGAGCCATAGCGGGCATCCAACGAACTGAAGCAACGGTGGCCACAAAAAGAGAATCGCTGTCATCGCATTTTTGCAACAAGGGTTGCGAATAGATTAACCATTTGTTTAGTAGTTATATAGGTGTAGATACGATTATGTTGAGAAGTGTCTCATAATCTAGGTGTTCTGCGTGATTTATCTTTCTTTTTTTGTCTTATGTAAAAAAAGAAAATCTGAAACACTTTCAGATTTTAAAGACGCACTAAAGTGCTATATATTAAAAGCGAATCATAATCCATGCGTCGTCTCTATTTTTCTTCCTTATTCCATTAAGTTGGAAATTCATGATTATTCATGATTTTCCCTGAACACGGCACACTCATTATTCATGAGTGTGCCGTATTTATCTTCCTTGTTCCATAAAATCCACCTTTGGAATCGAAATCTATCTTAAAATCGCCTACTAAAACTATTTTACAATCTTCGCCAAGTATATTACAACTATACTTGACCGTTTAAAATATTGTTTCGAATGAGCATGATAATCCATGAGTGCGTCATGTTTGTCTTTCTTCGGTTGATTCCTACTTAAATACCCCGACTCTCGCCAAGGTGGCGATCATTAAACATATGAAAACGATATTTTGTATTTATGTGGCAACTGTAATTTAGATTTAAAATGGCGATTTGGAACAACATGCAAGTACAGCATTCCATTACTTATTTATTTATTTAGGGTTGCCAATTAATGTAGTTTTAATAATTCAGTGCCTTCAAATTCCTTAACTGGGGCGTTTATCGCTAATTTGTTCGCTTTAGTTTTCATCTAGTTCTTTTGGGAGCGTTGAAACTTGTGCATAAGTCCTAGAGACCCATGTCTGCAAAGCTCGCCAAAGTACGGCGATTTTTTTAGGTTGACGAGAGTGGGGGCGTTAAAATAGGAATCAACTCTTTCTTCAAAATAAATGGAAACTTTGCGATAAAACACACAAGTGCCCCATCTTGTCAATACAGGGTGTGGGGGCAGTGGGAAGTTGGATACATTTCTCTGCATGTTTTAGTGCGCAAAGGAGCTTTTAAGAATACTTTCTTAACGCACTATAACAGTTTATTCACAGGGGCGTTTATTTCTCTTACTTTTTCTGCTACTCTGTGAAGCCCTTGGGCTATACAAGTAATATGTTTCATATTTGGGGGGGGGGGCGGGAAACTTCAAGTGCTGATGCTGCTTTTATCATATACGGTTCTGTATCACAGTAACGAATTCTAACACGTTATCAATCATGTCTTTTCAGGCTGCAATAATTTCGATGAATCATTAACGAATCTTGCTATTATAAAAAAATTAACCAGTATGGGGAAAGATAGCTTTCTTCAGCCCTGAAAGAGGTGCGCAATAGTTCTGTGAACAATAACGAGTGGATAAAGGAAAACGAAAAGTTTTGTGCTATTTCGCTGGGAACCAGAGGCTGTATAAATTTTTCAGAGTGTGGGACTTAAAGAGTTAAAAGAAAAAAAATACTAAAAGGAAGGTAAAAAAGAGTTACAAATTCAAAGCTAAAAAGATTGAAATATGCATCCAACAGAGAAAATACGTCATTTATGCAAATTCACCAAAAACACCTGAAATATGCAATTGCATATGCAAACATGCGATTGCATATAATCCGCGGTCTGCTGATAAGTGAAGACATTTTAGAGTAGTTATTCTCCACAACAGAGGCCCGAAATGTAGGCCATTTTATTATGGGGACACCTTGTAGGTGGCCAGAATGTAGGTGTATTGCAATAAAAACTGCTATTCAGAGAACAAAATTTTACGTCTCGGCTGCTCAAAAGATCAAAAGCAACATTTTTAAAAACGAGCTTACTTGTTCTTTGGCTACTTCAACGGCACGCTTGTAGAAATTTAGATTGGCTTCGACAACAGCAGAGGCATTATCATTTATGTAATGTCCTTGCCTGCTATGCTGGAAAACGGCGGCACTGTAGTACTCTTGAAGGCTATCAAACGCATAACCAGACATAAAGAGAATGGCCAGGACATGCCACAAATGGCAAGAAATGCTTTTCGACTCGATCATGAGAACTGGAATGAAAAATGACAATACAGTTTAGTTCATGCGTACATTTGCAAAAGTAAAGGTACTGATATTACAATCCTAATCCTGTGAACGTACAAGATCCAACATTAACAAAAAACACCCAAAAAAGAAAATGTGGTTTAAAAGTTGAAATAAATAAAACTTTGTAAAATAACACATACAAACAAAAAAGTTACTGATCGATCTGGACGTATGTTTTGGCCGAACACTTTTCAGTCTTCTTCAGCAGAAGTCAACACACAGTGTCGCAGAAGAGTGGGGACTGAAAGGCAGACAGAACACAAGAGCGAGTTGCCTCACGGAAGAAAGAAAAAACAAGGGAGAATAAAAGAAGGGGGGGAAAAAAGAAAGAAAAGGGAGGGTAGATAAAAGTAAAATATCGATAAAAATAAAATGAAACATAGAAAAGTAAATAAAATAAGAAAAAAAATTAAGATATCCCCCTATTCCTCCCCTTCTTCACTCCAACCGAAATTTCGATTTTTGTGAACAAAATGACAATGCTGAAGCAATTTTGTGAACAATTCTACCTTTACCGTTTGGGCTTCCCCGAATTTTTTGTCGGCACTACTATGAAGCGAAGTCAAATAACATCTTAATAATTACCGAAATATTAGCGATACACTTTTGACATGTTACCTTTGAGGATAGATGTTCAAAATCGTTAAAAATGCAATTTAAGCAAATCTAGAATAATGTCTAGTAGCATATATTGCTAGAAAAAAATCGTTTTTAATCGTTCTGAATAATCTTATACTCGAACTTATATTAGCTTCATAGTGCTTGCGTCTTCTGTTGTACACGATATCATAGTTGACGTAAATTAAAAGATCGGCTAGGATTGTAAGAGAAGTTTTAATCATTTGTCTCCAGGGAAAACGGCAAGTTTTTCAACAACACAATGATCGACGTGAAACATTTATTTCATCCAAAAATTACTTTTTCTGTGGTAAAGAACTCGTCCGGATTATTCTCACATAGTCTGGACTAGGGATGTAACGAATATTCGGCCTATTCGGCTGTTTTACCGAATATTCGGTAGGCCGAATTTTAAACAGGTATTCGGCCGTATGTTGTGTTCGAATATTGCTACATATTCAGTTGAATAATTTCAGAAAAAAAGGGAAAAGATATTTTTTAACATTTTTAAATGCATTTACAAATAATACTGTGTAGTTATACTTCAATGTGTTAATTTCATATCATAAAATATTCCTAGTCATTGAATTTTAAGCTGAATGAAACATACTCTAATGCATTTAATAATATTACAGAAATGCATATTTTTCTACTTGGTGACACTACTTGGCTCGGTTTTCCACTTTTCTTTATGGAGTGGGAGTAGGGGGAATCATTACAGATCCTTAAACATAATTATTTGACTTTGTAATAGATATCTTTTCATTAGTGAGATTTTTTAGTTTTACACATAATGTACTGGTGTGTGTTTGTGTGTTTAAGTTCTACAAATAATATAAAATGAATTTTAATTAGACTTTATTTAGCATTTAATTTGGAAAACGATATTTTATTTTATATAAAATTAAAAATCATAAAAAAAATATTTAATATTCGGCCTAAACCACAAGCCGAATATTCGGCATTCGGCTAAATCACTATTTCTTACATGTCTAGTCTGGATCCAACATTAACGACAAACACTCAAAAGAAACTGGTGTTTAAAAGTTGAAATAAATAAAATTTTGTATAAAAGCACACACAAAAAAGTACTGATCGATCTGGGCGCATGTTTCGGCTGAACAATTTCCAGCCTTCTTAAGCAGAAGTCAAGACTCAGTGTCGCAGAAGAGTGGGGATTGAAAGACAAACAAAACAAAAAAGCGAAGAGCGAGTTGCCACACGGAAGAAATAGATAACAAGAAACCAGGGAGAATAAAAGAAGGGGGAAAAAAGAAAGGAAAAAAAGGGTAGATAAAAATAAAACATCGATAAAATGAACTATAGAAAAATAAATAAAATAAGAAGAAAAAATATGTTGTTCCCCCCTTCCCGCTCCTTCACATTGAAATTCATGTGAAGGAGTTTGTGAATTCATTGAAATTCACAAACATTGAAATTCCTCAATCGAAATTTCAATGTTTGTTAACAAAATGACAATGATGAAGCAATTTTGTGATAGCTTTACCGTTTGGGCTTCCTCGAATTTTTTTCTCGGCACTACTCTGAAGCGAAGTCAACCAGCATCTTAATAGTTACCGAAATATTAGCGATACACTGAGATTTACCTTGGAGAAAATGTTCAAAATCGTTAAAAATCTAATCTAAGCAAAAATGGGCATTTTCCCTGTTTCCATAGTACTCTACTGTGTCTCCATTACGAGACAATCGCTAGAATTATGACCGGTATCATACATTGCTAGTGAAAAATTATTTTTAATTGTTCTGAATCAGGGGCGTAGCCAGAAATTTTTCATGGGGGGGGAGGGGGGTACGACTACTGCAACTCACATATATGCATACATGTGTGTGATAAGGGAGTGGAGAATATACATTTTGTATGGCAAAATTTCCTCATGGGGGGGTTATGACCCCCTAACCACCCCCCCCCGTTGGCTACGCCCCTGTTCCGAATATTCTTATACTCGAACTATATTAGCGTCGTAGATGCTTGCATGCTCTGTTGTACACGATATCATAGTTGATGTAAATTAAAAGATTGGCTAGGATTGTAACAGAAGTTTTACCGTATTTAAACACGTATAAGTCGAAAAATTTTAGACAAAAAAAAAAGGCTTTAAAGCGGGGGGAGGGGTCGGTCGACCTATACGAGGGTCCTTAATTTGTTTTTTTTAATCAGAAGTCAAAAATGCCCCTTAGAAAGACAATTGTTCTGTTCCCGCATTCCGTAACAAAACAAAGTGAGGTCGATTTTCAACCAGGAAGAATGTACCGATACAGAGATTGAAAACGTGTAATCATTATGAGCCGATGACGACGAAGAAATTTTGTGAATTGTTTGACGAATCTAATACTAAATCAGATCTTGAATCAGTTTAACTTTGTATATTACTACTTTACCCTATCTCATTTGTGTCAGACTATTATTATTAATTATCAGATTAATTTTTATACTACTTTTGCATATTATTATCTTTATTATGATATATTTAGTACTTTCTTTTTTATCCAGATGATTTTGAATAAATGTATTTTAAAAAAATTAAATTTCCTGATCGGGAAATTGGTGGGTCGACTTATACACGGGATTTTAAAAAAATTCAAATTTCTTGATCGCGAAAGTGGGGGGGAGTCGACTTATACCCGGGTAAATACGGTAATTATTTGTCTCCATGGAAAACGGCAAGGTTTTCAACAATAAAATGCACGACGCGAAATATTTATTTGATCCAAAGACTATTTTTTCTGTGGCAAAGAACTCGTCCGGATTATTCTCACATAGTCTGGACTCTTTGTCGAAATACAATTTAGCAAACACTGTATACCTTAATAATGTATAAATACTAGTTACTTAGTGCAGCGGTTCTCAACCTTTTTTACTTCGCCCCCCCCCAACAAACTTACGGCACCTCCCCACCCTCACATTTTTCAGCATACATTCAGTTTTTTAATCTTTAGCAATGAACATTTAGTCGAATTTTCTACAAAATAATGTTATCAGTAAAGTTTGAATGAACATTTTAAGCGAAAATGGATATATTTTTGAGTATAAATGAGAATAAATAGGGTGATTTTTTTAAGAACATGCATCACTACTTGCTCTCTGGTATTTTTCGCGTCCCCCTTGCAAACGCTCAGCGCCCCCCTTGGGGGTCGCGCCCCACAGGTTGAGAAACCCTGACTTAGTGTCTATTGTGTACGCTCCATTGCTTATCAAAAATCCATTTACTGTTTGATTGAGGTTAGAATTTAATACCACACGTGTGTACATGTTACAGTTGCCATAAGTTCGAGAAACACATGGCTGATAATAATGGACGATTTAAGTTACTTAAGTCGTTATTACGTAATGCGCGAGCAAAAACTTAAGCAGTTTGAAACGATTTTCGCAAAAATCTCAAAAACTTTTAAAAATCTGACACCTATAGCTTAAATTGAGTGATCACCTATCATCTTACCAAATTTAAATTCTTTCGCTTTAGTCGTTATTACGGGATGCGCTAACAAAAATTTACGCAGTTTGAAACTATTTTCGAAAAATCTCAAAATCTAATGATTTTTTTTAAATTTCGACGTCTATAGTTTAACTTGAGTGTCCCCCTATCATGTCACCAAATTTTTTTCATACGTTTCATTCAGTTTTACGTAATGCGCGAACAAAAATGCGTCACGGACAGAACGACAGACAGACTAACTTTTTTTTTACGGGAGTACTGAAGTCCCACATGCTTAAAACGAATAGAAATCGCAAAATTTTTAAATTGCAAGTAGCGTACAACCAAAGTCTAATTTTATTTATTTAGATACATAAAAGTTTCCATTCCGAAATTGAAACAACAACCACTTCAAACTTTAGACATGTCCCTCCCGAGTGAACCGCGTCTGGTGGTAGTAGGCTGGCCTATCATGCCTTGGGTCCAGAGTTCGATCCCCACGCCGGAAAACTAGAGGAACAGAGTTTAAAAATAACTTGAAGTTCTTATCTTTACTTATTATAAAAGATGTCTGTCTGTGGCTGGGTGTCGGCGGCGTTACAGACAAACGGCTACACCAAATTCACACAAACACAGGAAAGAAACACACAATTCAAAACACAGAAAGTTCTAAACATTAAGTTGTGCACCTCGGAGCGATTTTTTCAAAGTTCGGCCTAGAAATGTTTTTATGTTTTATGCGATTTTTCGTACATAATTCGTAATAACGGCGGTAATTATGCTCGCAGAGAAAAGACATTTACATCATCGGATAGAGAAGAAAATTTTCTTTTAAAAACAGTTTTTTCTGAATATTTAACATAATTTGCAGATTTTTTGGAATTTTTTATTTAAAGGTGACATTTGAAAAAATTTTTCGTAAAAGAATTTTAAAACTGTCGCATCTTGAATTCTTCCAGTCATGACTTTTTGATATTTTGGCAAATGATAAAACAGATATTTCGCCCTCTGTTAAAATGAAAACAAAAAGATTATATAAATTAGGGGATTTTTTACGAATTTTAATGTAAGATAATGTTTAGAATTTTATGGCATCAACACGGAGAGCTAACGCCATTGCAGTAATAAATCATGGCACAAGAATTTATGTTGGGTTGTTGCCACAAAAATATTAGAAAAAAGGTTTTTTAACCTATCCAATGGTTAAAAAAGTTTTAATGGGCACCGTCCGTATTTTCAATACGTAAGTGAGGATCTATGACGTCAGTTGCTTTAAGATACGTAAAAATTACGCCACAATTTTAACGCATTTATTCCCGCTCTTATTTTTAACGCAGGGAGATGATATTTTGATTAAATAAGAAATAAACTAAGAAATTCACGATTATTATTATTATAAGTGCTAGTCTAATCCATTGTTTATTTAAAAATTGAAATGTTTTAACGCAGCTGAAAATGTTCTTCATTTTAAAAGTTGCAAAGTTCGTTTTAAAGCGCGATGTATTACAAATTTTCTATTTTACTTCTGGCATTTAATTATGGCGTAGGCATATATGTTTCCTAACAAATGCATTTTAACGTTGGATTACGTTCCTCCATAGCGGTCTTATATAAAGCAAAGTTTTAATATACCATTTGAATACTACTGTGCGAAATATCGAAGGTAACTCCCTCAACCAACCGGGGTATCCTTTACGGCAGTTAAACAGTGACGTCATAAATTTAAAAAGTGCGGGAACTTTGTAAACTCTGCAACTCTAACGCCCTGTCACGATTAAAGCGAGTCTAAATAGCTCCTCGAGATTACACAGTTTGATATTTCCATTATAGTGTTAAAATCAAGTACACAAGTTTGATTAACTAAAACAACCACCAAACAAGTGAAACACGTGAATGTTTCAAGGCGTCTCCCCCCCCCCCATCGTTTTTCTTTGTTTATTCCCAGATGAATGTCTTACGTATCCCTTAGGGTAGTATACACCTGCGCATAAACCAGAGAGCGGAAATTACACATATACATAATAATCAGGAAATTAGTTGTCATCCAATCAGATGGGACATCGACCTTGAGGTTTCCTCTGGTGATAGGGAAATGCTTTGAAACAAACCGTAGTGGTTTTCTAATTCGGGCGCAGTTTAAACTAAGCTACAGTCAAATCTTATCTGGTGAAGTAAGTTTTCTAAGATTTTTTTAAACAGGCAGTTTAGTTGGTAACCCATGTGCTATATTATTCTATTTGCGAAATCACACCACAATAAATATCACTGTGAAATATCTAATTGGAATTCCACAATAACATCTTTTTCTCGAATCCTTTCGCCTGCCGCAGTTTGTCCTTTTTTGGACTTTGTGCCATTAAACCCCAACCAATCAACCAACTAATCCTTTTGTGTTCAAATATAATGCCAAAGGACACATTTAATCATATAAAAGATTGGAGTAACTCGTGTTAGGATCAGTGCCGGATTAAGACAGCGCGGGGCCCGTAGCAAATGTTACCAAGGGGCCCCCTGCTCAGTGAAGCACCTATATATATATATATATATATATATATATATATATATATATATATATATATATGTTCACCCACACATTAAAGTAAGAGCTAAATTGAATGAGAAAATAAATAGTGCTAATTATATTACAATTTGTGTTTAGTGCTAATTAATGGTATTACTAATGCTAATTAGATGTAAACAAAACTAAAAGGTCCCACGTGTTATATTTGCGAGAGGTTTATCCCAGCCCTTCCTCCACCTTGGGTGAGCTAATCTGTAGGTTTTGTACGATAATAAAATAAAACACAACTTTTACGAATTTTCTTGATTCAAAATGAACAAATTTGAGTTAACATTAGACAAATCAATTTCAACAAGTAAATTAGTGTGCGGAAAAAATTCCCGTCAAAATAAAGTGGGGAAGGGGGGGGCAAATAGATAGTGAGACTGGCGATGTTTAAAATTATTTATTCGTACAACTCAGGTTTTTTTTAAATGAATGTTAATGTTCATGGATATATATTTGGAATTTCTAACACTTCCCACCTTTCCCATATGCAAACATATAACTAGACAAGTTTACACAGATAAAATAATAATTGTTTCTGTAAAATTTTTAAAACCATCGTAAACAATATGTACTTTAAACTGTGCCCTTAAACACTATTTTTTCCCCTATAAAAATACATGCTTGTAAAATTATTTCATTATCTGGACGGTTTTTACTAATTATAGGTTACATATTTTTAACTTCTCTTAATTTATTTAATGGGTTAATTCATAAGAAATCGAACTGGGGATAGATAGATCTAGCACAATAATACCTCCACCATTCAAAATATACTGCATACACGGAAGGCATTTAAACTGTACACGCTTGTACAGGGGGACTGTTACTTCCACATACCGCTTGGAACACTTCTAAAGTTCATTTCGTTAGTGTTCTACAAGCATATGTACATTACTTTTCAACTTATCTTCGTTAAAATGATATAAAATATTTTGCTCAAAAAAAAATCTTTATAAGAGGAATAGAATAATCTATATAATAAATAATACAAAATTCGAATAAAACATTCATTATCGTATTACGTTCAAATGTTTTTGCAAGACATAATAATCTTAAATGTGACAAGTAATTTGTGAGTTTCTTTGTGGGTCAAGAGTATCCGAGAATTCTTTTTGTTTTCAGTTTGCCTGAGGTTATGGCTTCTCGGATACCCCGACCGTGCGAAGATCCTCTCGGTTCTAATTATTTTATTTGAACGAACGTACTGGAATTCGCGCACTTGACCTGTGGTTTCGACCGGCCAAAAATCAATTCTTTCATATTTAACGTGGTTAATTTCCGAGATTAATAAGATAATTTATCGTAATAGTGGATTCCCCAACTACAAAAAAAAAATGACTTACATTCTATATATTATTATTGTTTCAAAAAATAATTCGCCTTTGTTTAAATATTGTAAAATGTAAAATAAATAATTAAGTAAAAACAAAGCAAGCCAACTACCAAAAGCCTTCTAAGATAGTTTACACCCTAGTACACCTTAGAATTTCGCCAAAGCCACACTGTAAAATACCTTTTAGATGTGTGGCTTTGGCGTAAAATGCCGTAAAATGCCGTGGATGCCTGTAAAATGCCTTTACTGTAAAATAAAAGAACTTTGGGGCTGCCCAACATCCGTTTAAAATACCATCCTCATATTTACTGCAAAACAAAATAACTTTATGTCCAATATTTAAATAAAAATTATTGTTTCGTGGGGGATTATTATTGATTATGCGGCGCGTTTTTCCTACAACCTTAATCCTATGGATCTCAGCTCTCGGGGAAATGCAGAAGGTCAACTCGCGTTCCAGAGAACATCTTCAGAAATAGCCACAGATATTTCCGTTCTATTGAGTCATTTTGAAAAAGTTTGATTATACAACTTCATTAAAAAATTCTTTCGACTTGTTACTGAAAAGTCCCTGAAATGATCGGGACAGATAGACTACAGCCTAATGAATAATCCGGCCCACTGACGGATTAATACAATTTTGTGGGTGGAGGCTTGGATGGAAGATTCACATATATATATATATAAATTTTATGGAAGGATAAGTTGGGATTGTTTACATTAATTTCATTTTTCTCGGGAGGGGCGGTCACCTCCTCCGACCCCCTCCCTTTAATCCGACCTTGATCAGACCCTGAGTCTGTTTTTTTGTTTCGGCACTTAGTTTTCTTTCTATATTTTGTTTATTTCTGGATTCATTCTTCAAATAAAGACCAAAATGTAACATTATTGGTAAGGAATCCATTTTCTAAAGGCCATAGGTGGGTGGTGCAAGGATCTGGATACCCCTCCTCCGTTTGCCCGAGTTTCGCTTTTAGTCAACGAAAAGATAATGATACAGCCTTTCTTTCTGTCTTTCTTTTATTTCCCCCCTTTTGGATGCTCCCTGAAATTTTTTACTGAGAACCGTGTTTTTGTTCCACAGTATTGTTGGATATACTCTTGTGTGTGTTCTTATTGCTGACTTTAGAATACTCATTCAGTTTCGCCTAGGTAATGAGTTGACTAAATAATGCAGGCATGCAACAGCCACATTAAATATATTAATGACTATGTCATTTTATCTCTCACCCCCTTTTGAAAATGTGACATAAAAATAAGACACGAAAATGCGTTACGAAAACGCGACATAAAAGTAAGAATAAATGTCCGCTGAAAATGTTAGTATGTGTTACGTAAACCACGTTTTCTATAAGCTCCGTAAGGTTGCATTTATTTGATAAAATGATTGTTTAAAAATTTCATCCGTTTATTTAAATACTATTAGTTCACAACTGCTTTAATCTATTGTTACAATATTTCGTAAGCTGTAGAATATACATCACAAGTATATTTTACATATATTTAAATACTATTAGTTCACAAGAGCTTTAATCTATTGTTGCAATATTTACTAAGCTGTAGAATGTGCATCACATGTATTTTTCTATAAATAGGTTACAATCCTAAAAATTTCAACATGGGGTTACCAGGTGAAATACACGATAGATGAGAGATAAAATGACATAGTCCATTAATGCCGTTTTAATATGGCAATCATGAAACTAAAAAATTAGGAGGGTTCAGGGGGGGTCTCCCATTGACAAGGCTCGAACAGCCGAGTTATACATATATTCTTTCAATGAGTTGTCTACAACTGATTTACAGTTCCACTATATAGAGCTTTAGAAATTGTCTTATCCAAAAAATAAATAAATGAAAATGAAAAGAAAGAAAGAAAGAAAAAAATAATTACAAAATTTATCTGTTGCCTTAAAAAATCAAGGAAGATAAATCATGCCAAGCTCATAGATTATAAAACACTTTCCAATACAAAGTATTTTTGCGCCAAATCTGCTATGTTTTTTAGTTAAAACTGGCGAGATTTCGTAGATAAAAAAATGTTGTATTATCACTATAAATGCAATTTTATGAGACCCTGTAAAAGACCTTTAATTTTTTTTAGCGTTTAACTGAAAAATATAAAAATTTTATACTCATTGTCTTGTGCTAGAAATGTATTAGTGTCTCTCAAATGCCACAGACTGCAATGGGAATACTTTTGAGTGCTCCTGTAGAACTATTAACGTTATTCTCAATGGAGAGCATCATTTTGAGAGCCTTAGTAATATATATGCCAACTTTGTTTTCTTTCAAAAATCGAATATCTCTAAAATATGTTTTCAAGAATGACTGTTGATTCAGTCATTCCTGTATCAACAGATACAGGGGGAGACCCCCCCCGAACCCACCCCCCTCTTTTAGTTCTGTTTTTTAGACTGTGCTATACATTGGATTTTTTTCTCCTGTAAAAGAACTATAAATGCTACATACACCATTTTCAATATGGTAGGTGGTACTGTACATAGAAAAAACATAAATTTCGCACAAATCGATGTATATCCACAGCAGTTAGAACACTGGATGGGTGGACATCAGAACAGACAAATAACCGAAATCATAAGGACGTTAACTCGTTTTGGGTTCTAATGCATTAACAAATTTTCGTCGGTCGGAGACCCCCCTCATACTCCTAGGCACATAGCCCTTAACAAAACACAATACAATAAATCAGTTAATTAAAGTGCGAGTAACGACTTTTCAAAATTTCCAAAGAAATCGACATAGCTTAATATAATTACATTAGACATTTTTCGAGGTACTACAATCCAGGCGATCCTCCAAGACGAGCAACTTTTTCGCAAAGATAAATGCCGGACACATGAAATTATTGATGGTTCGGAATACGATTGCCAACAGTTTGCCAGGAAATTTGAGGAAAAAATAGTTTGGCGTTAATGACCGCCGGGATAATACGTAAATACCTTTTTCGATTTATCGTAAAATAATAAAAATATCGCCAAGTTCGGTTCATTTTTCAAAGCATTTTTTTCGCACCCAATTTGGCAATTTATCGAAAAAGTCGCCAACATTGCCGGCTTTTGGCTCAAATTTTGAAGGAGGCACACGATCGTCGTCGGATTATTAGCTAATCATATTGCAGGATAGTACTATATGCTTAAAATAGATGCCTGTCTCTAAACTGCCATTGACCGTATTGTATTGAAATTATTTTGAGTGCTCCCGTATAGAAAAACTTTTAACTATACAGACACTATTTTCGATGAAGCTTCATTTTGTAATCCTTAATAACATTCAATTTTGTTTCATTTCAAAGAGCAGAATATCTCTAAAACTAGAAGTCAAAGCCTGTTGTGAAGGCAATTACAACGGGCGAGAGAAAAAACATTTTAAGGAAATTTGTCTTTCATTCAATATATTTAATTTTCATCCACCTAAAATAAATAAGTTCATATTCAATTTTTATTACAGACCCAAATCGAATTTCATGCTCATCTGGAAACGCGCGGAATCTTTTCGCAGTCGAAAGCTTTCGTTTTGTATACATAAACATTCGAATATCCAATAGACGATTTATTTGTGGGGAAAAAAATAATAAACTGTGTAATCGGAAGAAATTATTTTAAACGTATTGGAATCCCCCCAATTGTATGACGTCATTTTCACTTAAAATAGGTCATTTTGTCACGCAAATGATTCAATTTTTCTGACTCTCGGAAACGAAATGGTGCTGAAAATAGCGAAAAATCGCTTAAAAATGAAGGAACGGGTGGATTTTCAGATTTTTAAAATTGACAGATTGTTTTCTATATTTTTTTACAAACTTGTGAAAAATTTCAAGCGGATCGTACAAACGATGTAGAAGTTGTTAGGTTTTTTGTCCTTGACTTTGTAATCTTTTTGCAGTCATAGAGGAAAAAGTTTTATCTTGGAGTCAGGGTTCAGCGCAACTACAAGGGGTGATCAAATGAAAAGGTACGAAACGTCGCAACAACCTAACCGTTATCATATTTGTCCATGCAGCTACGAGAGCACGTAGCGAGACATCTAGGAATGAGATTCGTGCCTTTTGTGTGGATAGGAACATGCGGGGGGCCGCAGGAGAGAGCAGAAGCTCTTGTAAAAAGCACCCTCCTACGTCCAATTGACGCGGCAATGCGTGTGAGGACAGGATGGTGTTCACATTGCAAAATTCGGCGATTTAGGGGCAGCGAGGCGTTATCCGATTTCTGACAGCGGAAGGTGTTAAACCGGCCACTATTCATCGCAGGAGGATGATCGTATACTGGGAAGGCTGTGTGTCCCACAAGTCAATGAGAAAATGGAATGTCCTGTTAGGATATACATTTCAGCGTCGAATTTAAAAATTTCATTTCTATTGAGTTGTTCATAGAGAACAAACTATTTTTATAATCAATGTTACCATTGATGTCATATGTATGTCGATTATCTTATATAAGTACTAGCCGAAGACCGTTCTTCTCAGGGGAATATAGCATATTTTCACAACGATGTTTATGCCAGCATTATAATTAATTATGTGGTTCTCACATAATAATCAGATTTCATATTCATGTTAAAAACTATATCGAATTCTTTATATTTCGATATTTGGTATGTACAAATTTGGTATAAAATCCAGGTGATTTTCATTCATCCATTCTAATAAGCAAAGAAAGTAGCAGTCCTACTGCCGCACTGAAAGATTAAGAGCAGGTTTCGAAAATTGCAGAATCAAAAAAATTACTTTCAAATAATAATTAAGAGATCAAGAATTCTAACCCACGTATAGCAGCTGATTTTAACCTCCCCACTCTTGTTCAGGTTATTCCTTGTAAGCTTACGCACTCTTTTAGCAATCGAAATATACTTTATCTTTGCACATTTAAAAAGGGTAACAGTTTCTTTTTTTATTTTAAACATTTTTGTTTTCATATTAACAGAATTCATTGTTGTCAGTTAAGTTGCTACAATTAACAATCAAACGAAAACTGGAGCTGCTTCTGTAGTTCTTGCACGGGTAAAATAAAAATATACAAAGATACAGGGTGATGTTTGTGCTTGTATAGATATAGTGCTGCAAAATGGCATTTTGAAATAAAAATGAGCTTCTACCAAGGAACAAATAAGATGAAGGCCTACAAGAGTAGTATGTGAGACGAGATGAGGTAAAGATTTACAGTTTTTATGAGAGACGAGACAGCCTTTTTTATCATTACTTTATAGGAATTTTATGAGACGAGACAGCCCAGTGGTGTAATAGTTAGCGCATTGTGCTGCCGTGCTACAGGTTTGGGGTTCGATTCCTCGGGTGTGTCGATGAAATGAGGGACAAGCTTGCTTGGGGACTGAAGTCAGCCTGCGGTCGCTCCGCGCCAGGCTGACCACTTGGCTGGGGCATATGCTTAGAGCAGTCCTTGGGCACTCGTGGGCTGTTGCACCAGAGTTTAGTTTAATTTATAGAGGGATTCTGGGACACGCGACAGACATCTTTTCATCTCACGTGCATCCCGATAAAAGACCCATAGATTTCGATAAACTGTGTCATTCAAATCAAACCAAATCAAAAGAGTAAAGCAGTAAGGTTATCATAGTTACAAAATGTACTCTTCCACTTAAGCTATTATATACAACAATAACAAAAACTAAAGAGTAATTTTATACCTATAGAATAACAGAAACACATATCCCGTCTACTTAATGTAGTAATATTTGATATTACCGTGAAGCTAAATCCATAAAAACCATATAATTTAAAAATAATCAGGAAATTTAAAAATTATTGAAGGGACTGGCAAATAATGTCTTTTTTGTGCTTTATAAATTTACCAACTTTCAATATCAATTTCCATGATAAAAGCAGAAAGCGTTGAGATAAATTTAGATAACTTTATCAATATACTTTTAACAAATGAAATATTTTGATAAACATTAGTCAAGGAAGTGCTTAATCGGAATGAAAGATACATTTTTCTGATGCCTCTTCCCTTTTAGTAAGTAGACATTTCCTTTATACATATATTTTATTATGTATAAATTTTTTTGCTCATACAGTATTTTAAACAAAAAATAATAATATATGTAATATATGTGTATAAAAAAATTAATTTGAACTATATGTGCACTAAATATATAGTATTTAAGAATAAATTTGAGAGATTTATTTTTTAAATGCTATTTATTTCAGAAAAGAATTATTAGTTCTGTCTTTCATTTAAACACAGATAAATATACAAGGCAATCAAAAAAAAAAGTTTAAGTAAATCAAAACATTGATGAACATATGTATCAAGGTATCTGAGAACATATTAAACCCATTTTAAAAACAAATTTAATATATTTGTTAGTGTATTTTAGCATATCTATGCATATAAAAATGTTTCTATAGGAAAGTGGTTCCTCACTGATATAGCTTAGACGCTGGACCTGAAAACCCTTTTTGTAAACTCAAGTCTATATTTAAAATTGAAATGCATACAGTTTTCAGTTTTGTTTATACGTTTCTGGCTACTTCATTAAAAAAGCTAATAAATATTAGAAACACAAATATTGATTTAGATCAATTGATTTTCCAAAAAACTCACTGATTTAAATCAGGGATGGGCAACTTCTGGCCTACGGGCCATTAATAGCTCATGACACCCTGTTCCATTCAACCGTCAAACCAGCTGCTCGTTAAAAAATACAAATCATAATCTATCAATTAAATTTTTAAGAAAATGAATTATTTGTGAAAATTTAATTATTTCAGTGCTCATAAACATTGCACCAGAAAATATTCACTTGTGTGTCATCATATTTCCAAGAACTTTTATTTGGTAGTGAGGTGATTCCACAGTATTGTGAACGTTTATGTTATTGCAATAAGCTAGATTGATCATAACTACAAAAAAAATGAGTTACATTTTTTTCTTCTTTTTTGAAAACAATCTAATGTAACATTTACGGAAAAAAAAATAGAGAGAGAGAGAAACCATTCATCTAACTCGACTTTTTTTAGTTATGATCAACGGGACTTGAGGACATGACATAAATATTCACTATTCTGTGAAATCACCCAAATGCCTTCCTTATGTGTGCTATCATATTTTCAAGAACTTAATTAGCAAAATAAAACTATTAATACATATTTGGAATTGTATCATTATATCCATCAATTAGTTTTGAATATATTAATACAATATTAACAGTACGCACCACTTGTTTAGCCGTCAATACCGTACATCTGATTTTGTGAGCCCACAAGGTGAAAGAGATTGTGCATAGTACAGTTATTGTTATTGCATGTGAATAACATATAAGTAAAGATAATCCTAATCCTTCTCAACCTAATAATAGAAGAAATATATTATTTCTTATAATGAGAATGGTTATTGACAAAACAAATAGTATTATTATAAATGTAAAATTTTATTGTTCTTTTAAATTAATGTAATAAATTATAAATAGTAGAATTAGTCAAGTTTAATTTCAGAAAGCTTCGTTTTTAAATTTATAAAGCAAGTCAGTATATAATCAGTCAACTTTGCACGCTATGCCTTAAAAATCCTCCACTTAGGACAAAATTATTTTATTTACATACCAAAGCAATATTTTATTTACAGATTTATACTATCAACAACTATAGATACTTACGAGTTTTATCTATAATCTTTATATAAAGTAGTTATAAACTTATTTAAACTATATTCATTTAAAACATCTTATGTAAATAAAAAAATCAGATTTAAATTTTAAAAATCCAATTAATTTGATTTTTTAAAATCATTATTTTTTTACACCCTCGTGCATATTAAAATATGGGTAATTCAAAACTAAACAAAAGTTATTCAAAAACTTCTTTAAAAAAACATTTTTGTCCAAGAAATCTCCTGTCACACAGACAGGAACATGGAAGAGAGACAAGCCGAGATCATTGTTATACACATTTCAATACTTTGTTGCAAGAAAGTGTATAGGAATGATTAAAAGTAAACTCTATTCCTAAGAGTAGTGATCTAGATTCATTTTTTTATTTAGCTTTACACACATTTAGATTTTTATTAATAAATCTCTTTTCCAATATTACAGGAGCTAAAAAAATGGAATCGTTGAAGTTCTTATTTATGTTGGCGTTCCTCCTCCTCTTGCAATTAACTGGGGGATTCAAAGTGGCCGTGTTTGAGCACGCAGAACAGAGCTATAAAACTACAAGAGACGCTCATGATATCATTCGTAGGAACTTGGATTACTACTACAGAGCCGCAGATTTTGCCCGATCGAAGGTGGTGTGATAATTCTTCATACGTATGAATGTGAATGGCGTAATTTTGTTTCATAAGATTCCACTGCTGTTATATCTTTATTGAATTCTGATGGAAGCTATGTATTATCATTAGGGTTGTTTCGGTTTAACATAGAGGAGGTGGGCATTATTTGTCTTATCAACAATGTTTAAAAGCTTTTAATTCAAAACCTTGAAAAATCTAGTATTACCTATTATAATTTTCTCTGCGTATAAATACGAATGTTGTAACTTCAGCTGTTTATCACACTGATTCCGTAATGCACACTGACACAAATTATTTATTATTACAGAAGTTCCAAACCCCCTCCCACCATTCGGGGGCGCAGAGCTGTTATGGGAGGGGGGGGGCAAAAAAAAAACAGGCATTAAGCAAGGGATAAGGCATGTTTTAAAAAATAGTCATGTTTATTCTTATTTTTATTCCAAAACACATCTACTTTCGCTTAAAATATTTATTCAAGCTTTACCGATATCATTGTTTCAAGAAAAGGCAACTAAATGTTCATTATTGGAAAAACTGTATTTCTGCTACGGCAGGAGTGGCGAACCTTTATGGATCAACGTGCCATTTTTTCTAAAAAAAGGTTTAATGAGGCCATAGACGTGTCGTCAAATAATTTTGATTTAGTGATTATTGAGAAAAATAATAAAACGAAACTCTAACAACTCAAAACTCTTTATTTACTTGCAAAAGAATACCGTTATATGTGTAATAATTGATATTAAAATATGTGTTATTTTTAATTAAAATGCAAACCGTTTTGATCGGTCAAAATATTGTGTTGCGTGCCATTGGTTCGCCATTCCTGTGATAAGGCATGTGAGGGGTGACATCGTAAGTTATTCTTTGTTCAAGGGGCACAATCTTAAAAGGCTGTACTATCAAAATGGGGAGCCTCATGGAGTGAACGATGTTTCTTACACCCCATCCCCTTCAACTGTGTTGCAAAATCTTTTAATTCTAGATTTTCAAAATTTAAAAAAAAAACTTGCTAATCTACCTCTGATTTCGATATGTGCCCCCTTCAAATTTATGATTACACTTCGACGATACTTACCATCATAAAAAAGTGCTAATATCAGCCAATTTTATGTAAGTAATTTGCTATTAAAAAAATACATGATTATACGCTTTCTTTGTAAAAAACACTTTTAGGGATTTTTATGGGCATAGATAAAATAATTTGAGAAATTTTTTACAGTTATTTCGTTTTAAATTTTATTAAATTTTACATGCATTACAGATACATTTTCGAAAATTACATGTACCAGTATTTATGGCAACACGCGCTTCTAGGGGGAGACGGAAAAGAGGGTACGTAATACACTGAATCACATAAAACGATTTTAGTTAATGACAGGTTTTGGAAAAATATGTTCAATAAAGGTTCGCTCAGATTGCGTTTCAAAAACTCAATCAGAGATACGGAGATCGCTTTCAAAAAGCAATCACCATACCTTTGTTGACAAGCTTTACTGAATCCTCTTTTTAACAAACCAAAAAACAATTTCATAATAATTTCTATGAATTTACAACCTTTTTTAAATATTGCATTAAAATAATTGATAGCATTTTTACAGTGAAAAGGTAAAATTAATTCAATCAGTATCACTAAACGGACGAATCCCGCATTATATGGGATCTATTTTTTTTTTGGAACCATTTGTTTTCCATTGCAGTAAATTAATCGTTTCATGTGGTGTCAGAAGCTTCACCATTTTTCTTTTTTTTTTTTAAGTTAATTTTTAATCCATTAAGTTTTAATTGATATATGTTTGATTTATTTTACAAAATAAATAATGAGGGTCGCCCAAATGAAAGTGGCACTACAGGTGGTTTGAGCAATGGTTTAATGGTATTAATTAGTGTACAAAAGAAAGAAGTAATACAGGGGTAACAAACAGGCGAGAGACAAGTCACCTTGTAGGTTGAAACAAGTGTCCAAGCGGTCAACGAAATCTTGGATACCTGAGTGAAGAAGCTCCGGGGAAAGAAGCAACGTTTTATGCCGTATTGTGTGCACACGTCCTTGGCTCATAGACATTTCCTCTGCTATTTCGCAAGTGGTGATTTGTCGATCCATTCTCATGAGACGGTCATGCAAAATGTGTATTCTATGGAGTGTATGTCACGCAGATCGGTATTCCGATGGTGTGGGGATTTTCGTAGTGGAAAAAGCAGTACTGACGGCAGGTCACGACTTGGTCCAGCGCATGTGGTTATCACCTAAGCAGCAGTTGCAGCTGTGGACCGTCTCGTGAGAATGAATCGGCTAATCATCAATTGCAAAATAGCGGAGGAAATGTCTATGAGCAACTATGGGAAGTGTGCGCACAATACTACAAGAAAGGTTGCCCCTTTCCCCAGAACTTCTTCATCCAGGTATTCATCAGTTTGTTGAACGCTGGAACACTTGTTTCAACCTACAAGGTGACTTTGTCCCCAGCCTATCTGTTACCCTTCTATTACTTCTTTCTTTTGCATGCTATTTTATATTAATAGCATTAAGCCATTTCTCAAACCACCCGTAGTGCCATTTTCATTTGGGCAACCCTTATGATTCAAACTGAGACGCCAAAATAAACCAAATAATATTCGCTTTTTCCGGAACTAAATATTTTATGGAGGTTCTTATTGATGTATATTTAAATTTATGAGAGTTTTATTTCATTTTCAGGGAGCTGAAATCATAGTTTTCCCTGAATACGGACTCTTCCCTCCTTCCAGCAGGAAACGTCTGAAGCAATTCCTCGAAAACATCCCAGATCCGAAAACAGCTGCTTACAGCCCCTGCAAAGAGCCCAATATCTACTCCGACAGACCTATTTTGTTCTCTTTGAGCTGCCTAGCCCAGTCGAACAACATGATCATCATTGCTGACTTGGGTGATATCCAGCCTTGCAAAGAACAGAAAGGATGTCCAAAAGATGGTGTCTTCCAGTTCAACACTGCTGTTGCTTTCGGAAGAAACGGCGAGGTACTCGGAAGATACCACAAAGAGCATCTTTTCGGAGAGTTTGGAATGGACGTCCCATTGGCTGAACAAGACCCCACGTTCGAAACAGATTTGGGCCGTTTTGCCATGTTCATTTGCTTTGATATCGTCTTTCAGAGGATAACTGAGGTAGCTCGTTGGAAAGATATCAATACTATTTTATTCCCGACGATGTGGATAGACTCTGCGCCATTGTTTAATTCTGTCCAGTATTTCCAAGGATGGGCCATTGGAAATAATGTGTCTCTGCTGGCTGCTAATATCCATCTTCCAGGGAAAGGATCCTTGGGTAGCGCCATCATAAAGGGAGGAGTAGGGGCTCAGGTTTATACTTTCAATTCCGACGGAAATTCAAAGCTGTTACTCTCTGACCTTGGAGAAGATGGTTCCGACAGCTCTTCCATTTACGTAGTTCGGGAAAATGCTACTGAAGAGTGGACAGACGATGGCAAAGATGTCGGTTTCGAATGTTCTAGTAAAGTTTTGGGACCAGCAAAAAATGTATACGAAGACTATCGCTGCCGGGAAAGAGACACTACAAATATCACTCTAACCAAGCTGAATAAAACCAGCGATAGTATCGTGTCGTGCAACAACGGCATGTGCTGCTCGCTGAGTTATGCTGCGAACGAAATGAAGGAGAATTTCTACTTCGGGGTATACAACGGCAGTTTCAATGCCATCAATCGTTACACTTTTGCCGAAGAAAATTGCTTTCTGGCAAGATGTGACGGCAACGGAACTCATGGTTGCGTCACGTTTCCAATGAGGTCGGAGACGTTGTTTTACAAAGTCCACATGCAAGCAAATTTCTCGACGATCTTCATATACCCTAGCGTGGTGAGCAGTGGAATGAGGTTCCCGCCTCTTAACCAATGGAAGTTCAAATCTTCTGATAAAACTGCATCTATAACTATCGAAGATGATGCAGGAAAAGATCTGTTGACTGTTGGATTTAAGGCACGTGTTTATGATAGAGATCCTCCTTATGTGCGATAGTCTGGTAAATGTAAAAGAAGTAAATATACCTGTGCATAGGGAAAAAAAGAAGAGAAAACACCAAATATCTTTATTGTCAAACAGCTTTTGTTTCATTCAAAAGTTTTGTCCTATCAAATTTTTCAAAGATTGCATTGCCAAATGTTTATGCTAAAAAATAAAATGTCTGCAAACGTGTTTTCTTCTCTTCATCTAATTTTAGTTACCGCATCATTATTTTAAAATACCGTTCATTAAATTGATAGAATATTTATAGCCGTGAATAGTTTTCCATTAAATACTGGAATTTCAAATACCAAATGATTAATAAAAATTTACCAGAATCAAATTCAGATTTAGGTACCCGTTTATATTAAACATTCGGGTGAATCATTGACCTGTGTTATTGGAGCTGGAGTGTTGATGGCCAATAAATTAGCATTAGAGGGACATAGATCAATCCAAAATCAAGCGAGCGAAGCGTGTAAGTGGAGAGGTAACGTTATGAAGTATGAACTATACGTACTAGGCTATTTTTTACGTGTGTGTATTATGAACAAAGATTTTATAAGCATGCATTCATTAACAAAAAACACTCAAAGTGATTGGTGTTTAAAACCAGGCACGTAGCCAGGAAAAGTTTTCGGGGGGGGGGGGGGGAGTAAATGGATATATCCCGATATCCCTCCCCCCTGGCTACGCCCCTGTTTAAAGCATAAAATAATAAAATTGCTTTGTAAAAATAACATAATAAAAATTACTTGTCAGGCTCTACAGCTGCCTATACAAAACCCTATTTCATTGCATGGATAAGATTTTTGAAGACAAACCCATTGTTTATGATACTTGGTCAAGAAATTAGACGAACCCTTAACACTTTTCCCACATGTATTATTAACAGGTAAGTGAAAATGGCGTTTTTGATCCCACATTGCTATAAGATTCTTATTCCTTGTTAAGTGTCCTATCTCCCCCTTACATTTTGCACTATTACTTTAGAGACACCCTTCATATTCAAATGTCAGCGTGCAAGTGTTTTCGTATTAACCTCTCTCAGTTGAGAGAGCTATACGCTCGGCCACTGATCGGCCGCCAATTGCTCCGCGACTGAAATGAATAATTTCCTCGCTTTATTTTGTTCGCTTTTACCTGTTCATTTCATCGTTGCAAAGACGCAGCAATAAAAAAAAAATTCTTCTCTGTCCATTCTGCGAAACATTCAAACAAACCGGCGGGGCAAGTCAGTGAACGAACTTAACCCTTTAACGCGCAGTGTTCCCGCTCTGGGAACACCAAACTCTGACGTTTTGACTGTTGCCAGTCACGAAGAGTAGATTTGATTTCTATAAAAATAGTTGCGGGTGACATAGCTTCAAGAGAATCCTTTACTTTTTAGCACGTCATTTCCCGTAAAAAAATTGTCACGATTATTTTTAACAGCACTGACATCTGTTGGAAAACGGAGGAATGCGAGAACAGCTGGCTGTGCCATCACAGCCAGCTGCCGTCAAAAAAGGGTCTCTAGATCTGTGGCACGCGATTAACGTTTCGATCGTCCGCCATCTTGCTGGTAGTTAAGTCGAACGATGGCAAAGGCTGCCCTTTTTTCAGCATTGGGAAAGGGTTGCGCCTCAAAGGGTTAAACAAACCGGCGGGTCAAGTCAGTGAACCAACTTAACCTTTCGACACCTATGTCGACATTGGAAATGAAAGAGGAAAATGCCCTGCGGTACTTTCACTTTGTACTCAACCCGAGAAAGGTGTTTCTTTGAACTGACGACCAAATCAGAGCCATAGGATATTCCAGCCGCATCTCATATAAAAACAAATATCTAACTTGCATTTCCAGTAATCGGTATGCACCTCTCTTTCTCGGAATCAAGTAAGCAATGTTTCGAATTC
Organism: Cheiracanthium punctorium; assembly: GCA_038373885.1. Lineage (NCBI taxonomy): Eukaryota > Metazoa > Arthropoda > Arachnida > Araneae > Cheiracanthiidae > Cheiracanthium > Cheiracanthium punctorium. The sequence goes on from JAWZYV010010046.1 coordinate 92,723, forward strand.
AATTAAAATTTATCCTTTGTGAAAAGGATGGTTTTTTTTTTTTTTTTTTTTTTAGATTACGGCATAGCTTTTTAACAGTTTTTAAAAGAATGCAGCACAGGCTCTGAAAATTTTCAGAATGTCTCTTTATAATTTTTACAATGCATTTTTACAAGTGGTAAACGTGATGGAAGTTATGAAACGGTCAGAAATATTTTTTTTCCCTATGTGTCGTGTGTATCGTAAGATGCTTTGCAAGACATAATCGCACTTTAGCAAATCTCCTGAGTCATAGAGGATGGCTGTTTGTTTGCTTGTAGAAGTGCTACAGCTTATGAAGAAATATTCTGATTTTTCCGAAGTTTCGGGCATAATGTGTTTGCACGAAAAGCGTAATAACTTGTACACCGTTATCGGCTCGAAATTTTTCATAATTATGTGTACAAATATAGAATACAATCTGTGCTACTTTAAAAATCTGAAAATCCACCCGTTCCCTAATTTTTAAGCGAATTTTTGCTATTTTCAGCTCCATTTTATTTCCAAGAGTAAAAAAAGTTAATCATTTGCGTGACAAAATAGGCTCTACAAGTGATAATAGCATCCTATTTGAAGTCATAGGCATCCGGTCTTGAAGGGAAAATTGCGATTTCAGTTCGTTTTAAACAGTTTTTCCACCATAGATAACATAGTTTAATTTTTTTTTTTTATTATGCATGCCGTCTGCATGAAGCATTGATAAAAGAGAGTCTGTTTACACAAAACGAAATCGTTCGAATGCAAAAAGTTTCCACGCGTTTCCAGAAGAGCATCAAAAGCGATTTGGGTATATAATAAAAATTGAATATGAACTTATTTATTTTAGGTGGACGAAGATGAAATTTATTGAGTGTTGACATATTTTTGTCAAATGTTTTTTTTTCTAGCGCTCGTTGTAATTGCCTCCACAACGGGCTTTGACTTTTAGCTCATATATATATATATTCTCTCTCTGTTATAAGTATAATTTTTTTCCAAGAACATTATTTGATTATTAGAAAGACTTAAAAAAATTCTCAGACATATTAAACTATCTGTCTGCAAAGTTATACTTTTTTTTCTGAATAAATATTCTTCCATAAAGATAAATTGTACAAAGCTTTATACTGTAGAATTTTTTTTTTTTTCATGTTCAATCACGGAATTACAAACAAAAACTATCTTAAATTACAAATGTATTTTCTGTCCTAAGACTAATACACTACATCTACAGGCTCCAAGATCATTTCTTTAACCTAAATCCTCCGTTATTATTATCCATGTCTTTCTCGAGCTTATGGAAATTGTAACTTGTATAAGTGGTATTAAAATTTAACCTCAAGCAAACAGAAAATGGATTTTTGTTAAGCAATGGAGCGTACACAATAGACACTAAGTAACTAGTACATGTACATTACTAAGGTGCAGAGTGTTTGCTAAATTGTATTTTGACAAAAAGTCCAGACTATGTGAGAATAATCCGGACGAGTTCTTTGCCACAGAAAAAAAAAGGGAATTTTTGGATCAAATAAATGTTTCACGTCGCTCATTGTATTGTTGAAAAACTTGCCGTTTTCGATGAGATAAATAATTAAAACTTCTCTTACAATCCTAGCCCATCTTTTTATTTACGTCAACTATGATATCGTGTACAACAGACGACGCAAGCATCTATGAAGCTAATATAGTTCGAGTATAAGAATATTCAGGACGATTAAAAACGATTTTTCACCAGCAATGTATATGATACCAGTCATAATTCTAGCGAATGTCTCGTAAAGGAGGCACAGTAGAATACTATGGAAACATTGAAAATGCCCGTTTTTGCTTAGATTAGATTTTTAACGATTTTGAACATTTTCTCAAAGGTAAAATCTCATAAGTGCATCGCTAATATTTAGATAACTATTAAGATGCTGGTTGACTTCGCTTCAGAGTAGTGCCGATAAAAAAATTCGGGGAAGCCCAAACGGTAAAGGTAGAATTTTTTAACAAAATTGCTTCATCATTGCCATTTTGTTAACGAAAATTGAAATTTCGATTGGAGTGAAGGAGGGGGGAATAATATTTTTTTTTTCCTTATTTTATTTATTTTTCTATAGTTCATTTTATTTTTATCGATGTTTTATTTTTATCTGCCCTTCTTTTTCTTACTTTTTTCCCCTTCTTTTATTCTCCCTGGTTTCTTGATTTTTCTTTCTTCCGTGTGGCCACTCGCACTCCGCTTTTGTGTTTTGTTTGTCTTTCAGTCCCCACTCTTCTCTGACACTGTGTGTTGACTTCTGCTGAAGAAGGCGGAAAATTGTTTGGAAGAAAAATGCGTCCAGATCGATCAGTACCTTTTTGTATGTGTTATTTTACAATGTTTTATTTATTTCAATATTTAAAAACCAGTTCTTTTGAGTGTTTTTTGTTAATGTTGGATCTTGTACGTTCACAGGATTGGGATTGTAATATCTGTGTCTTTACTTTTATAAATGTACGCATAAATCTAAACTGTATTGTCATTTTTCATTACAGTTCTCATGATGGAGTTGAAAAGCATTTCTTGCCATTTGTGGCATGTCCTGGTCATTCTCTTTATGTCTGGTTATGCGTTGGCTAGCCTTCAAGAGTACTACAGTGCCGCCGTTTTCGAACATAGCAGGCAAGGACATTACATAAATGATAATGCCTCTGCTGTTGTCGAAGCCAATATAAATTTCTACAAACGTGCCGCTGAAGTAGCCAAAGAACAAGTAAGTTCGTTTTTTAAAATGTTGTTTATGATCTTTTGAGCAGCCGAGACGTAAAGTTTCGATCCCTGAATAGCAGTTTTTACTGCAATACGCCTGCATTTTGGCCACCTACTAGGTACCCCACCCCCATAATAAAATGGCCATCATTTCGGGCCTCTGTAGTGGAGAATAACTACGTTAAAATGTCTTCACTTATGAGCATTTCATTTGCACAACGAAAAAGGATCATTTCAGAAAAGTTTTAAGATTTATTTCTTCATTTAATTAGACACACTGACCCTCATTAAAGGTTTATTGCCTGCATAAATCTCTAATTAACGTGTAAGTCAATATCCCTATAACGAATCTTTTAATGGGAACTAAGCGATTTCGTTATAGAGGGACAACGTTATTATAATGAAGGGAAAAAAAAAAAAGATAAATAGTAACGTCTAAAAATTCTTTTAGATATTATTTGTGCATTACCATGCTTTTTAGTGGAATGTATTGCAGATTATCAATTGAATTGCAAAAATTTACCAAATAACTCTTTATTCATTCCTAATGGTTTAAAATCATTCATCTGTCGTGATTACAAAAAATAATCCTAGGGGATTTAAAAAAAAGTTACGCAAACTGAATTTTAAATATGTCATCAATATTTCTAATTAAAATTAAAATACAAAAAATCGACAGAGAAAATATAACACATCCTGTTTGTTTTATTTTCCTATAAAGAATCCGTAAAATCCCCTCGAATTAAGTTTGAATATCACTTCCCAAGCTTAAAATTTAGATTTAGTGCTAAAACGCTTGATCAACTTACATCTTTTCTTACCCTTATGGAGAATCTCTATATTCTAAAAAAAAGTAAAAGCCGCTGGCGCTGTCAAAGCTTGTTGACCTATCTCCTCCTAAACCGTGGGGATTTGAGTTCCGACTAAGGTGCCCACAGATTCGAAAAATTCCGAGGAACCTGCTAAGCTGACTTAAATTTCGAAAATCGAATTATTTTAGAAAATATTAATAAAAAACTGAAAAAATAAACATAATGGTTGCCAGATTTGGCAAAAAAACATTCATCCCTTCGCAACAAAGCGTTTCCAAGTATCTAGAATCGCGTGAAATTTACAAACATGAGTTAGAATTACGCCCATTTTACGCCAAAATAAAAAGTATATGAAATAAGTAACTCAAAATGTGTTACACAAAGTTGACAATTTTCAAAGAGTAAGTTCGCTTAGACAACAGGAGTTTAGAATTAGCGATTATTCGTTTTTCCAAAACAGAATAACTAATATCTTGAAAATGAAAAATAATTAAAATGCAGATTATTCTAAAGCCGGTTCGGTCCAGCTGGATTATTTGCTACCAGTAGAAATATTTGGCGGCGTTAAGTATGCCATTATAGCAGTTATAGAACATATTGGATATTTGCTAGCGCGACGAGATGGTATAATTCGTGGTGCTAAGTACGCCAATCTGCAAACGATTATGTAAATGAAAATATGGATAACGGTTTTCCGGTAACCTTAAATGAACAGTAATTATAGGTTGTGAGCCTGTGCAAATCGCCAAATAATGAAACGTCGCCATTGGTGGCAAGCTATCCTATCTGTTCCGTAGCTTTTATTAACTTTACATGTACGCAAGTCGCCAAATAATGAAAAATCGCCATGGGTGGCAAATTCGCATGGTGTCCAATAGGTTTTACATTATTAAAAATACAGGTGAAACAGATGTTCTGATTTTATTACGCTTTAGCTCCCAATTAATATAACTTTTGAGTGGCAACATTAAATATCATTGTGTTTCTGAGGAGTGCAAATAATTTTTCCAGTGATTATAAGCGGGGTCCGCACTCCAGGTGAAGTATAGCTCAGGACCCGTACAACACGGATTCCCATAACAAAATATCTTCCGTGTTATGAGGGGGAAGGGGTCTACTGTAGTGTGAAGATTAAATTTTTATGTACCAATGAACATGCAAGAACCAAGCAATGTGTAGCTCAGTAACATTCTATCTGATCCAATCTTCGGGTTTTGTCTGTTGAAATTATGTCTTTTTTACGAATAAGCCTTATTAGGAGCCGAATGCCTCATACGAAAAGCGAGCGTAGCTAGTATGGGGGCCTTGGCTCCTAGTTTAAAAAAAAAAAAAAAAGTTCATCAGATTATTTTTGTGGAGGATTAAAAACAAATATTTCTTACTTTTTTTGTAATTCAAGAGCTCTCTTGCGGTAAAAATAAGTCACTCTGAAAACTGCTTTAATTAAACTCTGTGGCATAAGTACTTGCACTTTTAAAATTCCTTGGAAATAGCTATAATAATAGTAATAATAATAATAATAATAATAGTAATAACGATAATGATAATAATAATAATAATAATGATGATGATAATAATAATTGAAATTTTATTTGCAACGCTAACACATTTACTGAAAAAATACATTTATATGTGCAATAGTACTTTTAGAAGGGTGAACTACTTTTAGGAAATTTAAGTTACACTTGAATAACTTCGTATATTATCAGGACTAATAGAGAATAGCAAGCAGGCAATCTATTCAAATTTGTGCTTTATTTTATTCCTTCATAAAACAAGAAAGTATCGTCACTTGAAGAAGTTTTACGTACTTCAGAATATTCCCATTTTGTAATAATAGTCTTATTGATTAAATAAAACACTCAAAAAAGCTGGTGTTAAGAAGAAATATAAAATCTTGTTATTTTTGTTGTTGCTAATGCACTCTGGCTAACCGTAGAGCGACACCGATATAGCAGCATCCTCCATACAGGGCAACAATGGGCAAACTTGGGCGTGGGCGGCTTCCATGACCGCCATTTTTATGAGCCTCAGTGGGAGGAAGACCAACTTAGCTCGCTGTCTCCTAATTTTAAACTAACTCCTGATGAGTGGCCTAGCACCTGAATTGCCACCTTCCAGAGGTATCGTTTGAGCCAAATTAAAAAATTAATAACTTGAATGTTTAAATGTGAACGTTGTGTTGTATTTTTTAAACATACATAATGAAAAAAAGGAGGAAATAACGTTTCGGATCGAACACAGGGTCCAATTTTCTTCAAAAATCTCCAGTCCACAGAAAAGCAGGAATGTAAACATCTCGAACACAGGAACAGTTTTCTGCCTTAGAGTAAGTTACTGATTTTACTGAAGAAAGGTGGGCCTTTGTAATATTCGAAACATAAATGCAGTCTTTTATTCTGCATTATTTGTGCTTAAAAAAGTTACTCATTTATGATAAAATGGCGACAGATAATACAAAACGAGCTTAGATCAATTCAGTCGTACCTCGATTTTGCACTACTTGTTTATTACATATCATAAAATGTACCACCACTTTAATTATTTTTTATGCGTAAATTTTTAAACTTCATTTCCTTTTAGGGAGCTGATCTGATTCTATTTCCCGAGTATGGAATATTTCCTCCACTCAACCGAACCCAATTGAAAAATTATTTGGAATTCATTCCAAATCCGAAAGAAAGTAGCGTAACCCCTTGCGATGAGCCAGAAATATTTGCCAACCGAACCATAATGTACACTCTTAGTTGCATGGCGAAAGCAAATGAAATTGTCGTGGTGGCAAACATGGGAGGTATTGAACATTGCACAAATGAAGACCAATGCCCAGAAGACGGCGACCGTCATCTCAATGCAAATGTAGCTTTCGACGAAAACGGCAAGCTAATCGCTAGGTATTACAAAGAACGCCTATATTTCGAAGAGGGGATGGACTTGCCGAAAGAAGAGCAGGATCCAGTTTTCCACACTAAGTTTGGAAAGTTCGCTATGTTCATTTGTTTCGACATACTCTACGAGAAAATGGCAGTAACGTCACGACGCAAAGACATTGATGCCGTACTATTTTCTGTAATGTGGATGAACTCGTCGCCTTTAGACATTTCCACTCAATTTTTCCAAGCATTTGCGATCGGTAATAACGTTACACTTTTAGCAGCGAACATCCAGATGCCGGGGTGGCTAGCAACCGGCAGTGGCATATTCATGGGAGAAAATGGTTCAATAGGAGATACCCTCAACCCGGATGGTATTTCCAAACTGATTGTTGCCACGATTCCAAAATCTCGCCAGAATGTTTCGCCGAAATTCAATGTTACTGCAATCTTTGGCAATGGCTCTCGAGATTGGAGTGGAGTCCCAAACGGTAAAGATATGCCGGAAGTTTGCTCCTACAATCTCCTTGGACCAGCAAAAGACATTTACAAAGATTACCGGTGTAAAAACGATGTGCTGAACTACACTCTTGTCAGGCTGCAAAAATCAAAAGACGAGCTAAGAGTGTGCAACAACGGAATGTGCTGCGAACTGGATTATGCCGCCGACAACATGAACGAAAGCTACTACTTCGGTGTTTACAACGGAACTAACCATGCATACAACAGGTATTCGTGGTGGGAAGAGAACTGCTTCGTGGCGAGATGCGATGATGTGAATGGAACAGCGTGCGCGACATTTCCAATGACGACCAACACAGTTTTTCAAGTATTGACGTTGGTTGCGAACGGCACCGGCGAAACCACATACCCGTCCTTTGTTGGAGAGAAGGGGAAACTGATATCCCCTCAAGACTGGATATACATCAAAGAAGAAATGTGGTCATTCGTAGGATTGATACCGACTTCAGGAGTTCGAGTACTTGCAGCAGGAATCAAGGGTAGAGCCTTCGAGAAAGACCCACCCTACATCCGATAATTTAAAAGTGTTTTTCAAGTCTCCAGAAGTCTTTACTGAACAAACTATTTTTGTGTTAGCATGAAATCATAATTGGATGCATGTAAGCTCTGAGTTATTTCTCAGAATAATATATTCCTCAGAAGTGATGCCTACTATTATACAAGTGAATACTATCAAAATAAAACTTATTTCAAAAAAAGTTTTATTTATTTATTTATTGCATATAAGACAAAAAAATGAAAGATAAATCACTCAGAAAACATAGATTATGAAACACTTCCCAACATAATTGTTTTTGCACCTATACAACTACTTAACAAATGGTTAATCTATTCGTAACCGTCGTTGCAAAAATGCGATGGCAGGGATTCTCTTTTCTGTGCCCACCGTTGCTTCCCTTCCTTGGAAGCCCGCTATGGCCCAGCGTGTATATGATGCATGCGCAGCGCATTAAATTCTGAACTACAAAGCATGCAACGTTTATTATCGGGATGCAACGATGGTTACAGAAGAGAAATGTTTGCCATCACGTCTTCGCACCGATAAATGTGAATAGGTTAAAGCAAATTAGACACAAAAGTATATTAGTCAGCATCCTTCGAACTTAAATCTATGACAGTTCTTTTGCTCGTCTCTGTACAGGTGCTATTAATTTTACTTGTACTATTTTTGAAGGAGAGCCTTCTTTTATTAACTTTATTTACATGTACAGGGTGTCCCAAAAAGGTGGTAACATGCTTTAATTCTTTATCTATTACATATGAGTGGGCAATGTGAATTGAAAAAAATCTGATGTGGACAACACATGACTTCCTTGCAAGTCTATTATATTAAAAATATTTTCGGTGCAATTCATCTAAATTTATTACGTTTGAAAGAGACAATGTAACTGCAAAAATACTAAGGTTTAGCGATTTCTTCCAGGATATTTTGATATCGCCAATCTGGATTCAATTTGAAAGATTTGCTTCTGACACTTAATTTGGCGATATTTCACCAAAAGTCGACAAGCTTCATATAGTTTGCGCGATTTTAAGGATAGCCAGAGTAGTAATTGACCACCAGGGCCGACCCAAGGGTCGTGCGAATGTAGGCAATCGCTCATGCCCCGCGCTTAAAGAAGCCCCGCTCCTGGGCCAGTTTTTTGCTATCACACTAGACCGAGCTTGGTAGATAATTGTAATATAACCCGAAAAAAGATGAGAAATAAAGGTAATATGTACTAGCAGTGCTAGTAGTAACTTACATAAGACATGATAGAAAAGTGGCCCCGCTCTTACGCTTCGCCTGTGGCCCCGCAAGCCCCTCAGATCGGCTCTGTGACCACAGACTTTCGATGAATTGAAGGTACCCATATACCTTAATGTATTTAAAGTCATTTGGCTGACCCTGTAAATAAATTACCCAGTTAGATTGCAATCAAAAGAGAGCTTGGAGTCAAACTTGGCGACTTTTGGCATAATTTTTGAGGGAGGCACGTGACCATTGTCGGACCATAACCTAACTAAATTGCTATTGACCGCAGTGGCGTAGCCAAGGGGGGGATAGGGGGGTCACAACCCTCCCTCGATGAGGAATTTTTCGCCATACAAAATGTATATTCTTTACTCCCTTATCACACACACGTGTGCATATATGTGAGTTGCAGTAGTCGTAACCCCCCCCATGAAAAACTGCTGGCTACGCCACATGATTGAACGTAATGTGTTGGAAATCTTTTGAGTGTTTCTGTAGCAGAACTATGAATTAAAAAGACACTCTTTTCGATGGAGAAATTCATTTTGTAACCCTTAACAGCATATATCACTTCTGAGTCGTTTGAAATAGCCTAATACGTTTGAAATACGCTTTAATGAATTTCGGTTCATAGAGCGTAATGTGTTTAGAATCTTTTGGGCGTCCTGTAAATAAACTATCCAGTCGATGGGGACCGAAAGGGGAGGTGCACAACTAGATGGTACAGAAATCCTAAATATAAAGTTTCAATATTCTACGTCTAATAGTTTTTGAGGTATGCGAGTTTAATGAATTTCGGCCCATATAGCGTAATGTGTTTAGAATCTTTTGGGCGTCCTGTAAATAAACTATCCAGTCGATCGGGACCAAAAGTGTGCATGTAGGTGCACAACTACATGCTACAGCAATCCTAAATAGAAAGTTTCAACATTCTGCGACCAATAGTATTTGAGGTATCAGAGTTACATACATACGTACGTACTTGCAGACGCCATGGAAAAACTGGTCAAAATAGACTCGGGGTCGGTCAAAATGGGTTGCACACGCATTTATATGAGCGTGTATGCTAGCGCGCGGTGATATGCATACCAAAAATTCTTAAAAGTAAATTTAGAAGAGTCGAAATCGATTTTTTCGTCGAAATCTGGCATCCGAATTTTTTCGGGATCACATTACTTCCTTATACTCCGTACAAGGAAGTAAAAATATTAAAAATTCCTCTCGTTAATTTTCGGAAAGTTGTACTTTTTTAATTTGTTTACCGCCCCGTTCAAAAAAATCCCAATTGGTAAAATGTGCTGTATATATTAATGAGGTGGTGCACAAAGCTTGAGAATTATATCCTGAAAAATATGAGAGATATGAAAATTAAATATATGGAGATTTAAATTACTTTTCAATGACTCTCCAAAGAAAAAAATTCTTCTTTGAACGCTTCACAAGACCCTAGCGCTCGCATAAAGGCAACTCTGGGCCCCAGCGGAGCGTTCAAAGAATCTTTCTCGGAAGCAACATCGGTCAAAGAAGGAGAGTCTTCTCCGTTGTGTATTTTTCAAAATTAAAAATGGAAGGGTAAAAGAAAAGAGCGACCCCTCCCTGATAATATGCTTCGTTTTACTTATCGCCTCTCCCTTGAAACTTTTCTGGATCCGCCACGCAGGCTACCCGACAAGTAGTGGTAACTCGGTGGGTATCGGGAGCAGATTTCTGATACAAGGCCTGGGGTTCGAATCCAATTTAGTAAAGGCATAGACTATCCGTTTTACATCATCCTTCGACCCACCATGGCCGAGTGGATAAGACACTGAACATTGTAGCTGGATGAAGTGCTGAGGTCCAGGGTTTTGACCTACCACGCGGTTATTGATCTAATGGTCTGGAGTTTTGAGCGGTTTTCTCCAGATTTAACGCGATCTCCAGATTTAATACCAGTTGAATCCCTTAAAAAATGCTATCCGCGCTATTCACCCTCCCCAGTTAGATAACCTTCGTGTAGGTTTTCCTCAACACTATATAATAAAATCTATCAACCTTCGGTTATTAAGTAATTAAAAAATCACCAGTATCCATTTCTTAAAACAATGACATTATAGAGCACTGCAAAGATCTCTTAAGATTATACATCTATAAGTCATGTAATTTTGTAAATACCAATAAACTAATTATGTCAGGACAGTGGCGTAGCCAGAAATTTTGTATGGGGGGGGGGTTGCGACTACTGAAACTCACATATATGTATACGTGTGTATGATAAGGGATTGAAGAATATACATTTTGTATGGCAAAAAATTCCTCATGGGGGGTTGTGACCCCCCCTATCTCCCCTTTGGCTACGGGCACTGTGTCAGGATTGAAAATCTTCAGGATCTCAGGCGATAGGTGTTCTCTTTATTTTGCAGGCTTTTCATTTCTGATATCGAAGAAGACGCAACGAAGATACAACGGAAGACTCAAAGGAGAAGATTCCTTTTCTTTGACCAATGTTGCTTCCTAGAATGGTTCTTCGAAAGCTCCACTGGGGCCCAGCATTGCGCTTGCGCGAATACTGAGTTGCATCTTTTAAATGATAAGAGCGAACACGTTAAACATGGCTTCGGTAGTGGGCTTAACCCTTTGAAGCGCTAGCATTTTCACACCAATACAGAAGACCCACTGTATAGACTGCCCAACACTAAAAAAGTGCATCCGTTGCCATCGATACATTTAACTACCAACAACATGGCTGTAAATCGAATCACCCATCTGGCGTTGGGACCATTTAACCTTCCCCCCCCCCCTAATAGCAGTGAAAGTGCTGAAATAGAGTGGTTTCACGGCGGAACCACCGCGCGTCAAAGGGTTAAGTACTCACATGGGGAGGGCGATCGCTCCACCGCCACTGAAAGTCAACAAAACACCCCAAAAAAACATTGCATGTGACCTTACGAAGCTCAAACACCGTTTCTCCGAATTCGCGATAGCAACACGGATCGTCAGTAATAGTTTGTTTCATCACCACATCCTCAGCTGGAAGTGGCAAGAAATGGGGTATTTACGCATCGCTATCGTAAGAACGAGATATCAACAATGCAAGAGTAAATAAATAAATGAATAATATAAACGCCCTCCCAGCACTTTCACTTCATCCTCCGATCCGGTGAAACGTGTTTTCTTCTTGCAACCTGCCTGACTAATTCTCTTGTCACTGTTGACTATATAAGAGTGGATACTGACTTGTTGTTTTCAAACCACCTGTCCCCATCTTCTCTCTCTTTGAAGGTCAACCAAGTAAGCAAACTTTGTTTTCAAACCAATATTATTTTTTTCATGGATCACTATCCCCCCTTTCGCGGCATGGTTTCACCTTGAAACTACCTTTTTCTAATTTGGGTTTTTCTTTTTTAATGTGTGTGTCGTTAGTAGGAACGTAAATATCATACGTTTAACTGTTATAACAGTCCCCCTCGTTATATCGAACATTCGGATATATCGCGCATTTAATGTGTCTCCCTTTTATTTCTGTACGTCTTTGCTTCGTTACTTTACATGAAAAGCATACACAGAATATTTGAAAAATACAGCTCTAGTCACATAAAAGAGATAGAATTAATTAATTTTCTCTCACTGATCTTTTTGGAAAACCAAGTTACGAGAGAAAAATCAAATCAGAATTGATTTGGATAGTTTCTTCAGCAGGAAATAAAACATGCATTTGTACACAATTTTAGAAAAGTAAATTAACATCTATGTCTGTTGTTTGAGTGTAATTATCTTTTATTGTAGCACATATACTATTAATTTTATTGTAGTTTAAAGGTAGGTGATCATAAAAGTACAATTTCGTCATATTAAGCGTCACGCTCACCCCTTCCTCCCCCCCGCCAGTTATATCGTGCCCCCGCATTTTTCTTGTGTCCCGACAACCGCGATATAACGAGGGGCTACTGAATTAGGTATAAATAATTAATTAATTAAAATTAAATGAAGCCCATGCCTAGATCCCGCGAGCAGATAATTGGCCGTAAACCCACACCACAACACAACGCAAAATGAAATGTATTAGGTTGTAACGAAAGTTTTCCGCCACTGGAAGTATTGTCTGCACAAACAGTTCACGTTGGTGTCTTTTCCAATATTTTGTCAAACGATTTTTGTTATTTGAAAGAAAAAGACTTGTTTTAGAGCACTGTGTTGTGAAATCTGTAAAACAATATCTTTATGATTAAGTAAAAAGTGTCTGAAATGGAACTATCACGCTATCAGATTGAACCACAATTTACTCTCAGTTCTGTTGCAAAAAGTCAGCTACAGAATGACACCGAATCATGTGTACAGCTTAAGGTACTACTGTTGTAGCATACGATATTGTGAAGATTTAGTACCGAAAGTTCAAAAACGAGGACTAGGACATTTAAGAAGCAGAGCGCTCTCGCCGGCATACTGATGCTGATGAGGCCCGCCTAGGAGAATGTGTGGAAGAAGCTAAAATATTCATCCACTCCACAGCTAGCTAAAAGAGTTACTTTAGTACCATGTCCATTGGTCGCGCAAGGCATCGTATAAACTTGACATATAAGATCAATCGCTCGGTACCGCATGAGCTGACTCAAGCAAATCTGGCGGAAAACTTTCGTTACAACCTGATAACTTTTTTTTCCCATTATAACACTTTTTGAACATAATCGAAAAGTGCATATGATTTCGGCTAAGTCCACCATGCTCTAAATAGGCATAGATTGTCGAGAAATTAATATATGCTCTGGACATGCATTTATTATGCAGCTATTAGTATTAGTGTATAGTAGTAATAATAGTAGTATTTATTCAGCCATTTTAAGTAGAATCCACTATCACTATATCGTGTACCCAACTAAAAATAGTTTATGCATTAGAAGCATTCATAATTCTTTACAAATAACAGAGCTCCAATGTCCATAGCATTACGTCCATAGATAGTCATCGCTTAAAGTGTGTTCTAGAGTCGCTGATCTGTTCCAAACTAAATAAAATTAGGATGTGTTATTGAAATCGATTAAGTATACTCTCTTTTGAAAATGGGAGAGGTGTGTGTGCATTTGTAGTTCTTTTAAAGACAACCTTTAACAAGCAAAATAAAACGCTCATAGATAAGATTCAAATGGTAGAGATTCAAAAAATGTTTTTTTTTTTTTTTTTTTTTTTTGACTGGACCCGGGCGATTGCCCAAATTCCCCGAACTAGCTGAAATAAAGACTGTGCTAACTTAAGTAAAATTGAATGCTCTCAAGATAAATTAAGTCTCACCGGGTTCAATAACATAACCGGAACTTTAATCTACTGTAAAAAAGTTAAAGTAGAAAGAAAAGAATAATAATCAGTTTACCGAACTTGAAATTCTGTTCTATCACATTTATCATAAGGACTTTAAAGCACTTTTGCTTATCTTGTATGATGAAAGAATATGTTGACACAATCTAAAAGTATGAGACATTTATTCAATTTTAACAAACAAACATCTCACGGGCTATTAATAAACGGAAAGGAAAAGCAGGTGGTTTCTTCTAGCAATATAATGTATGAAATTTGCAGAATAATTTCGATGAAAATTAACATTTATGAGTAACATGGCCTTAAGAACTGCGACTCACAAATGCATCTTCATTCTTTTATAGCTTATTTGCAAGGGAAAAGACCATTTCTATTTCGACTTAAGGAAGGCATATATAATATTTCTAATTAACTCCTTGACAATAGAATATATTTGAGAAAATAGTACCTAATATGGATCTTTTCTTTAATTTCGTTAATTAACTTAGGCCGGGCATTCCAAAATTAGCGCATTTGCATTGCCTGAACTCAGTTCGGGCGTCACAGGCAAGGGTTAAAAGCTACTACGTACATTATCATAAAAGTTTTTAGATCTTCCACGTATTTTCTTGAAATTGTTGATGCCTTATTACTAAAAATGGGACATTTCGGCAGTGCTTGGGGACAAAAGCGGGACAGCCGGTTTAAAACGGGACGTATAGTCACACTAGATCAAGTGCATTATCTTAAAATTTTTCAGTCAGTCACAGTAAGTTAGTCAGTTACTAAATATCAAAGAAAATAATAAACAAAAATTGCTTAAAATTTATTATCGTGTGTACTGTAAGTTTCTGTATGAATGCATTAAAACAAATGCCAATACAGGGTGAATCTGAACTCTTGCGCAAACCTTTAAGGGGTGATAGGGCACAAAATGGGGAATCGTAATAACATAGCAATCTGGGGTGAAAAACGCAGTTTTAACTTACCCGGTAATAATCACTTTTAAAAGCATTGAAGTGTCCGTCTAATTTCTTAACCAAGTTTCATAAACCATAAGCTTGTCTCCAAAAATTTCATCCCTGAAATAAAACAAACTTTTTAAACTATACATTTTAGTCTTCTGTTTTCGGGGAAAATATATTAGTTTCTCACGAACAATGGTCGGAAAATACACTGTTGTTTCGGTACTTTTATCCGAAGTGATTATTAACAGCTACACGAAGACGACGTTGCCGACCCCACATTGCTATGTGATTCTGATTACTTATTATGTGCCCTATCACTTCTTAAAGTTTTGCCCAAGAGTTGAGATTCACCCTGTATATTCACTTGTCCAGAATTTGGCACTAAGCTACAAAATCTTTCAATAAAATCCCCTACTGAAATTCGTATTTTTGTTAATTAGATTTTAATAATGTTTATCTGACAAATTCTACTTATGTCTGCATGTTCAATTAGTTGGAATAACCGCTGAGTTCTTTCTCTCTCTAAGGAAGGCTTAGTTTTAATACATGCTTTCAGGCTTTATAGAGTCAATTGCGGCCTGGTCATTAAGAATTTTAAAAGTTTCACCTTTCTCTCAGTCAGATAAGGTCTCTTCTTTTTCCCGCTTTAACCTCCTTTGACAAACATGCAATCTCGTATTCGGAACCCGTATTAAAAGCTTTAATTACAATAAAGAATTTCAAATATTTTAACACGCAAAGTACAATATCATTTTCAAGATGTGCCAAAAGCATTGACCTCGGTTTCTTAAATAATTATCAGAGCCATATACAGGGTGTCCCTAAAAGGTGGTAATGGGCTTAAATTCTTTATCTACTAGAGATTAATGGGCAATGTCAATTGAAAAAGTCTTCAAAATAAGGTAAGAAAAGAGACTACGGCAAGAAAAAAATCTCGCGTTAATTTCCAAAAAGTTACACTTTTTGAATTTCTATATGACCTCCGTACGAAAAATCCCCCAGTTACTAAAATGTGCCCCGTACACTAAAGATGGGATGGACAAAATTTCAGCCTTTCGTCATTAAACGTCTCAGAGATATCCTTAAACAAAGGTGATCGGGGTCTATACATGAATTTTGATGTAAACTTTTATTGCTAGAGGGGAAAAAAATATTTTCGATTGTAATTTCTGAATGACACCTAAAATGCAATCATCCGATGTTTAATTCGTTTGATTTCTTCCCTACGTGAGCCATTGAAAAGTAGTTTAAGTCAACATATATTTATCTTCATACCTCTGGCGGTTTTTAGTGTATAATTCTTAATTTTTGTTGATCAGCTCATCAGTGTATGGGGTCGTTTTACTAAATGAGAATTTTTTTGTGCTGGGATCCTATACAAATTAAAAAAGTGTAGCTTTTTGTAAATGAACAGGAGAAATTTTTTTAGTCTTACTTCTGACTTTATTTTAAACATTTTTTTCCAATTTACATTGGCCACTTATCTGTAATAGATAAAGAGTTGAAGACCGTTACCACCTTTTTGGGACACCCTGTATAATAAATAACAATGTTACGTGGGGAAAAAAAATAAAAAGCTAAGAAAATCTGAAACACTTTCAGATTTTAAGTAGTCTCTAAAGGGCTATATAGTAAAAGCATATCATAATTTAGGCGTCGTCCCTATTTTTCTTCCTTATTCCATTAAGTTGGAAAGTGTATCATTATTCATGAGTGTGCCATATTTTTCTTCCTCGTTCCATAAAACCCATGTTTGGAATCGAAATATATCTTAAAATCGTCTACTAAAACTATTTTACAATCTTCGCCAAGTATATTACAACTATACTTGACCGTATAAAATATTTTTTTGAATTATTACTTTAATGCGCCGACTCTCGCCAACGTGACGATAACTAACATATGCAGACGACATTTTGTATTTATGTGGAAATTGTAATTTAGATTTAAAATGGCGATTTTGAACAACATGTACGTACAGCATTCCATTACTTATTTATCTATTTTTGCTTGCCAATTAATGTAAATTTAATAATTAAGTGTCTTCCAATTCCTTAACTGGTGAGTTTATCGCTAATTTGTTCACATTATTTTTCATATCGTTCTTTTGGGAGCGTTGGAACTTGTGCATAACTCCCAGAGACCCATGACTGAAAAGATCGCCTAAGTACGACAATTTTTTAGGTTGGCGAGAGTTTGTGTGTGTGGCGGGGGGGGGGGTGTTAAAACAAGGAATCAACTCTTTCTTGTTCCATAAAACACATCTTTGGAATCGAAATTTATATTAAAATCGCCAACTAAAACTGTTTTACAAACTTCGCCAAACATATTAACTATACTTTACCGTTGGGAATACTGCTTGGAATAGGCATCATAATTCATGATTGTTGCGTATTCGCCTTTATTGTTAAATAAAACGCATCTTTGGAACCCAAATCTATTTTTAAATCGCCTACTGAAACTATTTTACAACCTTCGCCAAGCACATTCCAACTATCCTCTGCCATTTTAAATACTGTTTTGAATGGGCATCATAATCCAGGAGTGTGCCGTGCTTTCCTACCTTGTTCCACAAAACACTCCTTTGGAATTGAAATCTATACTAAATCGCCTACTAAAACTGTTTAACAATTATCGCCAGGCATTGTTTAACTATACTTTACCTTCATCAATACCATTTGAAAAGTGTATCATAATCTAAGAGTGTATTTGTCTTCTCTGTTCCATAAAACACTTCTTCGGAATTGAAATATATATTTAAATCGCCTACTAAAACTATTTTAAGATCTTCGCCAGGCATTTTCTAACTATACCCCCCCCCTTTTATTACAAATTGTCGCGTTGACGCCAAACTTAGCAATCCATTATCAAAAATTGCAAACCTTGTGAGACTTTCAACATTTTATTAACGCCCCTCTCCCCCAAACTACCTCCACGTTATCTAGCAACCACATTTGAAAAGTTCATATCTACAAAAGCTGTCGACAAGATCGCGTACACAAAGTGGGTAGACAAAAATGCGTAGACAAAAATCTGTGATTGAGCGAAATAACACCCTAGTGCTAAAAAAGATGACAGTACTACCCGTCTGGGCAAAGATTAAATGATGGCTCCACTATACCGTCTCTAGGCTATATCTTTTTCGGAGATTTTCGGAGATTGGGTGGCGAAGTTTCTTTTGGATGTAAAAATTTTACAGATAAAAATTTCCCAAGTGGACACATTCCCTCCTCCATCTTACACAGAAGAGACACAGAAAAATCTTCACCTCTGAGTTTTAGTAACGTAGAAAGGGGCAAATGGTTATGGACCATAACCCCTTGCCTTTCTACGTTTCAAAGACGGATATACCCCTGAGCCGGTATAGTGGGATCATCGTTTAGACTTTGCACGGACGTATCGAACTGCCTGGTTATCGATTTTTTTTTTTTAATTCGATTTTATTTTCGACGAACTTTAATAAATAAAAAATTTTAATTTGTATACTGCATTACTAACCCCATTAAAAAAATTGTAAAAAGGGTTTCAAACATTTATTAAGTAATGTACAAAATTTCAGGAAACAAAATTTATCATAAGTACTAACCTCTAACATACCTCTACATACCTCATACCTCTACCCTACATAACTAACCTCTACATACCTCTAAATTTAATTTTAAGAATTTTTTTGATGCATCTCATCTTAGGCTAGCATGCACGATCATATTAACGTGTCTGCAACTCATTTTGACCAGCGGCGAGTCTATTGTGGCCAGTTTTTCCATGCCGTCTGTACGTACGTACGTACGTACGTATGTATGTAACTCGCATATCTCAAAAACTATTGGTCGTAGAATGTTGAGATTTGATATTTAGGATTGTTCTATGATCTAGTTGTGCACCTCCTCTTTTGGTCGCAATCGAATGGATAGTTTATGTTCAGGACCGCCCAAAAGATTCGAAATACATTACGCTCTATGGGCCGAAATTCATTAAACTCGCCTAACTCAAAAACTATTAGGCGTAGAATGTCGAAACTTCATATTTTGGATAGTTGTAACATCTAGTTGTGCACCTCCCCTTTTGGTTCCATTCGACTGGATAGTTTATCTACAGGACCGCCCAAAACATTCGAAATACATTACGCTCAATGGGCCGAAATTCATTAAACTCGCATATCTCAAAAACTATTAGGCGTAGAATGTCGAAACTTTATATTTAGGATTGTTGTAACATCTAGTTGTGCACCTCCCCTTTCGGTTCCATTCGACTGGATAGTTTATCTACAGAACCGCCCAAAAGATTCGAAATACATTACGCTCTATGGGCCGAAATTCATCAAAGCGTTTTTTAGAGGTATTGGGCTATTTCAAACGACTCAGAAGTGATATATGCTGTAAAGAGTTAGAAAATGAATTTCTCCATTAAAAAAAGGGTCTTTATCATTTATAGTTCTGCTACAGGAACACTCAAAAGATTTCCAATACATTACGGTCAATGGCAATTTTAGGGGCATTCATCCATTTCAACCACAATACCGTCCTACCACATAAGTTAGGTAATGGTCCGACCACGGTCACGTGCCAAACTCAAGAACTATGCCAAAAGTCGCCAAGCTTGGCGACTTTTGGTGTACGTGTGTGCATATTCAACTCTCAAAAACTTTTATGAAATTTCATATATAAGATTGTTGTAACATCTAATTGTGCATTGAGGTTCCAATCTACTGGAGAGTTTATTTACAGGACCACCGAAAAGAATTCAATTGTCTATGGACACTTCAGTACTTTAATGCCTATGGACATCTTCAATATAATACAACTGTAGACAGTCATTGTTTGGTACATGCCCAAAATCTCGCCGTCTGTCCTCGACCTTGGCGAGTTTTTCCGAAATGTCGCCAAATTTGGCGATAGTCAGTCATTTGGTCCATGCCCAAAGTATCGCCATTTCTCATCGTTCTTGGCGAGTTTTGGCGAAATATCGCCAAATTTGACGATAATCTGTCATTGTTTGCTCCATGCTTAAAATCTCGCCAAATGTCGTCGACATTGACGAGTTTCGCCGAAATATCGCCAAATTTCTCGCCAAAAATTATTTCGTATTTTGTATAACTCTAAAACTTTAACCCGTAGAATTTTGAACTTTTGTATTTAGAACTATTATTGTAATATCTAACTGTTTTCAATATCTTTTTTCACAGCAATTGACTGGGAATTTATTTACAGGGTGAGCCAAGTGACATTAAATACATTGAGGTGTATGGATGCATTCAATTCATTAAAAGCCTGTGGTCAATGACTACTTTGGCTATCCCCAAAATCTCGCAAACTATCTCAAGTTTGTCGGCTTTAGGGGAAATATCGCCAAATAAAATGTCAGAAGGAAATCTTTCAAATTGAACTCAGCTTGGCGATATCGAAATATTTGGCTAGAAATCGCTAAACCTTACTAGTATTGATATTTTATCTCTTTCAAACAAATAAGTTTAGAGGAAGGGCGTCGAAAATATTTTTGATTTAATAGACGTGCAAGGAAGTCATGTGTTGGACACATCAGATTTTTTACTTTTGAGAGCCATTGAAAAGAGGATTAAAACCAGCATGTATCTATTTTCATATCTCTTTAACTTTTTAGGGTAAAATTCAATAATTTTGTGTATGAACTCATTAGCGTAAGGAGAAAATTTTACGAATTGGGGACTGTTTTGTACCAGGGTTATATAAACACTTAAATTTTGTATCGAGTCAAATTTAATACCCAAAAAATTCTGTAACTATTTTGCGTAATTTTGTAAGTTATTATGCTTGTTTGTGACCAACATTTAAGGAATAAAAGCATGATCAATATTTTGGGGTCTTTCTGTATACGAAATGGATAAATGTGAGCTTGGAAAAAACAGAAATCTGCCAAAATCTAGTTCGAATGAAAAGTAGGAGATTATTCAGTTCATATTAACTAAAATTTCTCGGCATTAGCACCAACTCAAGCTTTTCGGGGTCTACATTAGTTCGCGTTGACCGAAGATCCTAGCTAACGAGCGTCTGCTGTATTTTCGAAATGTGTGAAGATTCACACATGAAAATTACCGACTTAATAGAAGATTGTATAGTTATTCCTTCAAAGGTTGCCTTCTATTTCACTGCTTACATTGACTGGTTGAATTGTTGTTGTTGTTGTTGCTTATCCTCTTTAGAAGATCTGACATAAGTCAGATCAACTCCAATAGACTGTTGAACGACAGAAAATCAATAACTAAAAGGGGAGCAGATGTTAAGTCCTCCTTAGAAAGTCCGACGCAACTGAGTATGTGCTCTGGAGAGGCTGGTTGATCACAGCATTTCTTGCAAGTGGGGTGGATTTTCTTGCGATGTTCATACGAAAGACACGTAAGGTGGCCACTTTTAAGTCTAGTAAGTGCAGTCTGAGTGACACGATCACATTTAAATTCCAGAAGAGAGCCAGGGGATGTTCCGGTGTACCATTGGTGCGCAGGTGGGATACGCCAAATTGAATTGAATTTAGATTTTTCATTTGAATACAGTTCTTGGTGAGTAAGCGAAACACTAGTGGTCGTTTCGTCCTTACTGCCTTCTTTGGCCAATCTATCTGTAACCTCATTACCACTAATGTTTACATGTGATGGGATCCATTGGAGATGGATGTCGTGGTTCTGAGAAAGTTTCTTTAGTTTGAGCAGGATAGATATACTGGTTTCATGGTCTGCAGAGGACCAGTCACTAAGATGTTGACCAAGTTCACCAAATTCATAATCAATAGTTAAGATAGCGTCAAGTCCAACATTTATTGCAATTAATTCGCTCCTGAAGACAGAACAAGTATCAGGGTTTGTCATTGTTTTAATGAAGTCTCAAGACGAGAAGTTCTAAGT
Organism: Cheiracanthium punctorium; assembly: GCA_038373885.1. NCBI lineage: Eukaryota > Metazoa > Arthropoda > Arachnida > Araneae > Cheiracanthiidae > Cheiracanthium > Cheiracanthium punctorium. The sequence continues at coordinate 114,503 of JAWZYV010010046.1, forward strand.
CTGTGTAACTGAATTGTGTGTAACATAAACGTCTTCATTTTTACGAAAAATAAGTAAAAATTCATTTACTCAATCAAATTGTTTTCTAGCTGTCAACATGGAGTTGCATAGCGTTTCTTCGGTGTTGCAGCATGTCCTGGTGATCCTCTTCGTATCTGGTTATGTGCTCGCTTATTCTCAAGAATACTACACGGCCGCCGTTTACGAACACAACAGGCAAGGCCAAGGAATAACAGATGCCCCCACAGTCATCAAAGCCAATTTAGACTACTACAAGCGTGCTACTAAAACAGCTAAGATGCAAGTAAGTCTCAATTTTTTTTAACCTCGGAAGCGCAACACATTCGCCAATGCTGTAAAAAGGGCAGCCGTTGCCATTGCTCAATTTAACTACCAGCAAGATGGCGGTTGATCGAATCGTTCATTGCGTGATCGCGTGCCACATGATCAAGTGACCATTTTTTGACACAGTGTCTCTAGATCTGTGCCACGCGATGAACGATTCGGTCGATCTCCATCTTGCTGGTCGTTAAATTGAGCGATGGTAACGGCTGCCCTTTTTTCATCATTGGACAGTCTGTCCAGTTGTTCTTCTATCAATGCATTTCCATCGTATTCTTCCAATTTTCAACAGATGCCAGAACTGTTAAAAGTAATCCTGACAACTTTACAAATAATCCTGACAATTTTTACGGGAAATGGTGTGCTAAAAAGTAAAGGTTTCTCGCATAACTATACCACCTTCAAGTATTTTTATAGAAATTAAATTTATTCTTTTTGACTGACAACAGTCAAAACGTCATTTTTGTGTCCTCATGGCGAGGACACGGCGCGTTAAAGGGTTAAATAATGCTTTGAAATATTAAGCCGACATCCACAAATTGAAGACATAAAACACCAAAATCTCTAACTTATACGGAAAGAATTATTTTATTTATATCATCCAATTCAAAGCTTTTGATATTTTCTCTATTTTTTCCATTATTTTTCAGCTATCGATGTATAATATTGCAAAAAGTTAATTTGCGAATTTTTTATGTTTGTCATAGATTAAATTTAAAGATCACAGGTAATTTCAGCTGATATTTTTAACTCCGTTTCTTTGGGTCCAGTGCAATGGTAGAATCTGTTCAGTCGTCTCTCGCAGCGAAATAGTGTACATAATCATAGGCGTGGCATATATTGTCATAGGCATTCCCTCCCGAGTTTAAATAAAACACGTTGCTTTTCAATATGAAAAAAATACTTCCTGGTTTCTCATTTTAAAGTGAATAACCAAACTGAACCAAAATATGACTACTTCAAACGTCCCCACAAATTTTCTACACAAAAGTTTACATTCTACACATTCTTACATTCTACACGCCGCATTCTACACAAAAATTTTAACATTCGCACAAACAATTCCATACGAACTTTAACTGTGCCGAATTTCACGGTCATCCGTTCGCACAGTGCGCTGCAAGCTTATTTCAATATATACATAGATAACCAAACTGAACCAAAATATGACTACTTCATACCCTACAAATTTTAAACAATTTTGTTACGAATAGAATTATTCATAAGCATTCGCGATAAGTGAGACCAAAACACCATCCTTCTCTATATTAAGAGTCAACTCCTCTCTAGAACGGAATTTCTTTTGAAATTTACAGGAATAAAATTCCATAAATATACGAAATAGTGCTGGTGTTGCATTTGCCAGCACATTATCCGTATTTTCAAGCATTTTTTTTTTTGGGGGGGGGGGGGATGTATTGACCGTTTTTCTGTCTTTACGACGGAGGGAGTGTACATGGAGAGAAGCAAATAATACAGCCATACTAAAGAATTCTTTTAATTGCCTTTCCGATGGAGGAAACGAATGAGCAGAAGGAAATAAAACAAACGTTACTACAAAATTTCTTTTAATCGTCTTTCCATCGTTTTGTCTGAGGAAGCGAACACGTAAAAGCAAATAATATGCTAAAATATTTGTTTGTTTGTTTTTATAGCTACAACCAAATCTAGGAAGGTAATTTTGTGAGCCCTTGTGTAAGAGCTATAAGTATTACGTCCACAATTTTCGATGGAGAGAATTTTTTTCATGAACTTCAATATTGCAGCCTAATTTTATTTTGTTTGAAATGCACTAACATTCCTAAATTTCACTTTAAGCATTAGTTGTCCATAATTTGCAATATATTGAAATATTGTGCACTCTTGTTAAAGAAAACAAATACCACAAGTATAATTACCAATAGTTACATCATATACAGGGTGTTTCGAAACACATGGGCAAAAATTTAAGGGGTGGCATTGTGAGCCAAGATGGTTCAGAATCATACAGACATGTGGCGTCGGAAACGTCGTCCTCATGTACCTGTTAATAATCATTTTGAAATAATAGTGAACTTTCTGACTGTGGCTCGTCAGAAACTAATGGATCTTTCACGAAAAGCACTTAATTAATTAGTAAGAAAACTTAATTACTAAAGTAGGGATTGTGCGATGATTAAAAGATTGATTGTTAAAGTGATTATTAAACTTTGCCGTCCGGGGGTGGGTGGCCGCAAAGATTTTCGTGCAATAGACTAGTTTCTGACCTAATGTCATGGACTTAGATTCATAAGGAGTTTCATCGGCAATGCTGTTCCTTCCGCGAAAACGGACCTAACGCCGATTCAGTCGATAGATGGCGCTGTTGCACCATCTGGCAGGCCTTTAACATAGTATTTCTATGAAAGAATTCGCTTTTTTATTTTTTAATTAGTAGTTTAATTTATTTTTCAATTTGAAATGTCCTCTTCGAGCGTATTGAGCATGTTATGAGCATTTAGACAGCGTGAAAATTTATATTCCCTAAGCTAGCTAGTTAGTGTCAAGTTATCATTAATATATTTAGTAATTTGTGCTAATACCTCTGATGATGAATAAATTTTCCACATCAATAGTAAAAATAATTATTTTTTCTGGAAAATATGTACAAAGGTGATGATAATAATTAATGGAAAAATAAAATAAAATGTATGATTTAAGTATTTTGTAAAAAAAGCGGTTGTTATTCTAAAAAATAATGTAGGGAAATAGAATATAAAATGAATCTCTTTTTGGTAGAAACAATGGCATTTATACATTTATGTATTCTCAAAAATTCTTAGTTACAAATGACTTGTTAATACTTTGCCGTCCGCATGTCTCGTAAAAGTTTCTTCGCATGGCACCGGCACCACTAATTAAGATTACTTTGAATGTCGTCGGCAGTTTTTGAGGTTATCGGGATATATATGTTACCTGCAAAATATGAAATCCGGCACTCTATAGAATGCCTAAAACTAGCCGGCAATGTATGAAATTATTAGTATTTTGCACAGTTCCTAGGCATTCTATAGAATGCCAAAGGTGCCACTGGCAAAATATGAAATACATATCCGACTGTATGTAAAATGTAATGAAATATAATTTAAAATGTTTATTCAAGCCTTCCACGTTGCATATGTAGGTTAATTTTAATTTCTTATTTTTATATGAAAATTTGCCTCCTTTTATGAGAAAGGCATAAGTATTGTTTTCTTCAACTTTCATTTTCCTTTTTACGCATTATGAATAATTTTTTATGGCACTCTCGTAATTTTTTTCAGAATAACATTTGCATTCTTGAGGAATGCACGTATTTTATATGGAAATGTGTTAGTTGCACCGGGCGAATAGAGAAAAGGGCGAATTGCACCGCGGATGAATTTATTCCACGAGCTAGTTGCACCCGCGAAATGGAGAGGAGGGCGATAATCATAGGGATCATCTGCGGTCTCTCAAAGGGCCAGCGATAGCATATTTTCAGAGCCCTCTACAGATATTTCCGGACCCAGTGATGTTTTTTGGGGTCTCCAAAGGGCCAGCAATTACATATTTTCGATAACAGCAATAACATAACAGAACTCCACAGATCACCAGCATTCAGTGGAATTAGTTGCATTTATTACCGCCAGATGGGAGCTTAAGACTTATATATCATTCATTGGTGAACTTAGCTTGGTCTATTTTCACAGCATTGCGTTTGACCTCCGTGCCTTCTGTTTTTTGGTATTGGAAATCTGTTAGCAAAACGTCAGAAACTGGTTTAGTGATCAAATAAATGGAAAATACTCGTACACCATTGTGGTGTCGCCGGACGGCAAAGTGTTAACAGGTAAATGAAAACAACGTTTCCGATCCCACACCTATGTGATTTCAAAGCGTCTTGGTTTCCTCTACCATCCCCTAAATTTTTGCCTATAAGTTTCTAAACACCCTGTATAAATAACATACAGAATTTTCTCAGTGATCGATACTCATACATGGTAGTTGAAGCGTGAACAAACAAACCGAAATCATATCCACTGTCAATTTTTTGAATAATTTTTTAAAAATTCATAACAGTCCACGGAAACTCTGAAACCAAACAGAATAATGAAATCAACCAGATTAGTGATTCAAAGAGAATGGAATATGTTTTAAAAACTCTTTTAAAAATAAATAGATTTAAATGTTCACATTTTTTTAAATGGATGCTCTGTTGATTATGCTTTTTCTTTTCTGTCTAGGGTGCTGACATAATTGTATTTCCTGAATATGGAATATTTCCTCCCCTCAATCGAAGCGAACTAAAAAGTTATTTGGAATGTATTCCAAATCCAAAAGAAGTTCAAGTAGTTCCTTGCGATGAGCCAGAATTATTTTCTAACCGCACTATATTGTACACACTGAGTTGCATGGCAAAAGAAAATGGAATTGTGGTGGTAGCAAATACAGGAGGTATTGAGCACTGCGGAAATGAAGAGGGTTGTGCGGAAGACGGTGACCGCCATCTCAATGCAAACGTAGTTTTCGATGAAGATGGCACGCTTATAGCTAGGTATTACAAAGAGCGGCTGTATTACGAAGAGGGGATGGATTTACCTAAAGAAGATCAAGATCCAGTTTTCCGCACTAAGTTTGGGAAGTTCGCTACTTTCATTTGTTTCGACATAATCTTCGAGAAAATGGCGCTAACGTCACGACGCGAAGACATTGATGCCATATTATATTCAGAAATGTGGATGAATTCTTCTCCTTTTTATATTTCCACACAGTGGTTTCAAGCATTTGCTATAGGCAACAATGCTACACTTATATCGGCGAACATCCAAATGCCCGGATGGTTGGCAACCGGCAGTGGCATTTTCATGGGAAGAAAAGGTTCGATAGGACATACTCTTAACCCTGATGGCATTTCTAAGCTAGTCGTTGCTAGGATCCCAAAATCTAGTCAGGCTGTTTCACCAAATTTCAATGTAACTGCAATCTTTAGCAATGGTACTCGTGACTGGAATGACGTTCCAAATGGCAAAGACATCCCTGAAGTATGTTCTTACAGCCTCCTTGGACCGTCAAAGAATATCTACAAAGATTACCGATGTGACAATGAAAAACTCAACAACTACACTCTTGTAAAATTACAGAAACCAGAAGATCACTTAGAAGTGTGCAATAATGGAATGTGCTGCTCGCTGGACTACGTGGCTCATAATATGAATGAAAGTTACTATCTCGGAGTTTACAATGGAACCAACATTCCTTTTTACAGATACCCTTGGTGGGAAGAAAACTGCTTTGTGGCGAGATGTGATGATGTAAATGGTACAGCATGCTCTACTTTCCCAATGGTGACAGACACATTTTTTCACAAAATAAGCTTGAAAGCCAACTTCACCACCAAAACCACTTACCCGTCCTTCGTAGGTGAGAGGGCAACACTGATACCCGTTAAAGATTGGATTTATAATAAATACTCTGATATATCATCCACCCTGTTGGAGTCGTCTTCCGGAATTAAGCTGCTGGCAGCTGGTATTAAGGGAAGAGCATACGAAAAAGATCCACCTTATGTCCGATAATAAAAAATGCATTTTAACTGTGTGTTTAAACTACAGAAAAAATTTCTATGCAACTACTGATGTGTAATTTCAGTGCAATTTCTCATAAGAGTAATATGCCCTATAAGTAAATTAGTACCAAAATAAAATTTGTTTACAAAGTCTTTCAGCTTTGTTTTCTTTTCCCTAGAGACTCTGTGGTTATAAGTAAGAAAAAAAAATATGTGTGGAAACTCGAAAAAAGGAGTTCAAACTATATTGATAGCCATTGCAAGAGAGGGGATAATAAAAATAAAACATAAAATCTACTGACACTATAGTATTTATAAAGCTACAATGTGTTCTGAAGCGATACACTTAAAACATCAAAACGAGTGTCACGACTAATTTTAGCTCATCAGACTACACAGATATTGCTTTTGTTAAACTGTTTCGACTAGCTTAAAAACGTCATGTAATATGCATCATGCAACTCTTTGATCAAACCAACACTTTTTACAACTTGCTTAAGAAACATTCACTTTCAGTCATTAATATAAGAAGTAGTCAAACGAAAGCGAGTTATGCACTTGTAATTTCAAGTATAAAAATCTGCTCCGTGGTACTGGCACAACATCACCGTTAAATGGCTTGTACGCATAGCTTTCAAAACACTAGAAGTGAAAGCCCGTTGTGGAGGCAACTACAGCGGGCGCTAAAAAACACATTTGTCGAAAATAAGTCTACACTCGATATATTTAATCTTCGTCCACCTAAAATAAATAAGTTCATATTCAATTTTTATTATGTACCCAAATCGAATTTCATGCTCTTTTGGTCCCACGGAAACTTTTGGGATTCGAAAGATTTCGTTTTGTGTACACAGCCTTTCTTATATCTATGCAGACGATTTATTTGTGAAAAAAAGTAAACTTTTAATCTGGAAAAAATATTTTACAAAATTTGGAATCACACTTTCCTTTCAAAGACTGATGATCGTGCTAAATATGACGTCATATCGATTGCAACAGCTCATTTTGTCACGCGAATGATTCACATTTTTGCTCTCGGAAATAAAATGGAGCTGAAAATAGCAAAAAAACGATTACAAATTAGGGAATCAGTGGATTTTCAGATTTTTAAAGTAGCGCAGATTTTTTTTATATTTTTATACATAATTATGAAACATTTCAAGCAGATCTTATAAACGGTGTAGATGTTATTAAGCTTTTTCTGCTTTTAAATCTTTATGAACTTTTTAATCTTCTTGGAGTAACGACGATAAAATATTTATATTGAAGTGGTTACCCGGAATGGTTACAGAGTGAGGCAGGGATCAGTGTAACTATTAAGATAATACACCGTTAGTAAGTCGAAATTCAATACATTATAAAACAAATTTAATACAGTTTTTCCAAGTTCAAATTCAAGTTTCTCCAACGAAATACAGTGAGAATTATGCCAGTGTGATGACATTCTTAGGAGCATAAATTGGGGTGTACAGCACAGGGTTGGCTGTTTTGAACCCAAACGGGTCGGACCCAATGGGTTTTTTCGAAAAAAAGAACCATTTGTAAAAAAAAAAAAAAAAAAAAAAAAAAAAAAAAAAAAAAAAAAAAAAATTATAAACTTTTTTTTTTTTTTTTTTTTTTTTTTTCAAATTGAGAAGACTATCTTTGATAAAATAAGCAAAAGAATTACTTATGCAATTTAAAATTAGTTTTATTTTTACAAAACAAACACTTTATATATAAAAAAAAAATTACAAATAGAAGGCTATAAGAAGTTTTGAAATATATTAATACCACCCTTCAGTTTCACTTTCTTACATATTTTTCTTCAGAAAACGTGGAATTTTTATACGTTTTCCCACCTTTTCCGCTTCTAACCTATTTCTTATTTTTGTCCATTTATTTCCGAATGTAGAAAACACATGCTGGATTGATGCAGAAGTTGGTGGACAAGTGAGCATTTGAGGTTAAAAAAAGGGGGGCGGGGATAATATCCATCTAGCAAACTTTTTATTCTGCATGTTTCTTTCCAATAAAATCCACCACTTTGAAGGTATATCTTTTTAAAGTTCAATAACATTTTTCTGAAACGTGTTTTCTTGAGACAAATGGTTATCTCTTATTTTAAAAGTCAAAAATCCAGATACCAAATAGTAAGCAAAATAAATTTTTAAGGTTTTTGATAACTTTATGGGAACAGAAATCATAACTTCATGTTACATAAACATTAAGAAACACAATGCTAAATTGGAATTTTTAAAAACTTAAATGTGTCAAATAATATATACATATGTAATCGGAGAGGGGCGTAGCCTGGAGGAGGGATATCCAGATATATCCCCTCCCGAAATTTTTACACTAGTTAGCATGAGCTTTCAGATGTGTTACATAAGGCAAAAATTTCGTTTATTTATGCTATTTCCTATCACCCCCGAAAATATTTCCTGGGATGCGCCTGTATCAGATGTACTGTAAGTGTTTAATTTTTTAATTTTGTTCAGGTAATAATATTTGTTTCTGGGAATAAAATAATTTTACCAAAGTTTCTCTTGAAAAAAAAATCTTAAAAAACCCTGATTAACTGGCTTTTTCGAGTTTTACTTGAAAAAACACATGTGGGTTGGGGTTTTCTAAAAACCCCGGTGTTTTGACAACCCTGGTATAGCAAGGGGGGTGTGGAGATCAAAATTTCTGACTGTGATATAAATTTCCCCGACTAATTTAAAGACTTCCTGACAGTCAAAGGAAGTTAACTGTTGAAGCAAGTGGCGGCTCGTCATTAAGGGCCAGAAGGGCCTGGCCCCACTGACTAAGCACCGTCTAAATCAAAGTATCCTCCTATTATGTAAGGCAGTTCCTTCAATAATTTACCTTCATTAAAGAAATACACGCGTTTTACTCTATTTTAATACTATCCATTAAAAAACGCGCTTAAAAAAGCGGTAGTTATACGATTTTTCCCCTATCTAAACCATGCATGGGCCATGGGCTGGCTTGCCCTGAATTGGGCGTCTCTTCTCCGTTCACCGGGTTGACATATTTGGCATTGAGCACAAAAGCCATACTGACGCGGAATTAACTTGGCATCCAAACGGCTTATTCTGCGCTGCCTTCTGGGCCCAGATCTTCGGGCCCTCGCACGGTGATCTACACGACCGTACGGGGAAATTTCGGCAATCGATAGGTATTGGCGAAATTTTCCGCTTAGGAGGAAATCATTTTTTATTTGCGTGATCGAATTTTGCAGTGCAGTCAGATATTTTTCTGTTTTGTTTTCTTGATTTACGAAAAGCGATGTATAAATGTATTTTTTTATATATATTGATATTTATTTTAAAATAAATGTGATAAATAAAATGAACAGGCAACTATAAAGAACATAAATATTAAATATTTAAATGTGGCTTTTTGTTTAGTAATAAAGTAAACTTTTCAATTTAACATAACTAGTTAAAAAGTAGCAAAAGTTGTATAGTAAATTCGATAATTATTTGTCATTTGAGAAATTTTAAATACTTACGCTGTGTGCACGTGGTGATAGGTTGTTCTATATGTATATATATTTTCGCGATTTTAATTGGCATTGGCACTATTTTTTTTTCGGGCCCCACCACTGAAACGGGTCACAAGCCGCCACTGTTTGAAGCCCTCCACTAAACTAATGAACAGCAGTCAGCAGTAGTTCAACAAAACTTCTTACCCCAGAAGGAAGGACTTTTTAACTATGTGCGATTTTTTCAGTGGTTCCATTTTTTTACATTCTGGGGATAAAAGAAAATTTGCCTTTGTACTACATATTTTATGAACAGCGATTTCCGATTCATAAATAAAAGTTACAAACAAAGCTTAGAATGTCCAGTCCACGCTAATGTCTGGTTGTATTACCACATCTGTAATAAACTGAAATAATAAAAATTATTGCAAATGCATTCTGATACTTAGAAAACTTACATGTAAGATCTCAAAATCATTTGCATATACTATAAACAGTCAAACAAAAAATTACATACTTCTTGCTTCCAGAGATTATTTGTATAAACATTTAAAAATGAAAGCATAATAGTATGCACTATTTAAGTTTACTTTAGCGATTGTCAACGAGAAATGCTCCCCCCCACATTCCGTACCTGCCCATCAGCTGTTCTACTAATTTGAGAATCCCTTTAGCCATGCACTTCCATGCAAATGTCTACACGTGTTAACTTTTTACGGTTGCCGACAAAAGCAAATTGTTGATTGATGGAACTAGCAAAACGTTTTACAATGTATTCAAGTGACAATTTATCCATTTTAACTAGAGGTGTGCCGGATATCCGTATCCACGGATATTCTTTAAAAAAAAGATCCGTGTCCGGATCCGTCTTAGCGAAAAAAATTATCTATATCCATATCCGGATCCGCGTTTTTTTCAGCAAATCTTCCACGGATCTTTTGTTAGCTTTTCAGGACAAGTCATAGATTTGAAAAAAAAAATCTGGAATGATTGCATTCGACTTTCCAAACACTTGGCCTTTACCAAGCTTTTAAATAAATTTTATTGCATTCAATCGAATGCGTTGTTCACGCTAGTTTTTTTAAAATAATCTGAATGTGTAAGCCGCAATGTATTAGAAAACTTTTTGTATCCCTGTACGCGTCCCAGACACACCAAAATCTATACTGTATGTAAGACAGCGTCTTATAATATACTTATCTAATTTGAGCTTAATTAAGTACACCATATAAACATGAACGCACTTAAATAATTGCATTCTATAGGTCGTCATGTATAAGAATTCTTTCTTGTAGTCTTGTACAAAAACTGTAAGCACCTTAACACACACCACAAAAGCTGTACTGATGGTGTGACGGTGTCCTGCCATAATATATATACACAGTTTCAGCTTATTCGAATTCATCATTTAGACACAAGAGCACTTTAAATGATTTACACCCACAGAACTTAATGTAGAAGAAGAAATCTCTTTTGCAACCCTATTAACAAACTATCAGTTCTACACTCACCAAAATCTATATAGACGTCATGTGTCCGCAAACTATAATATACGTACCGAATTTGCGCTCAATCAGCTGCACCGCTTAGAAACTAGCGCACTTTCAGGGATTTGCCTCCACAAGCCGTAATTAGCGATGGACGCGAGACGCGAGAAATCTCGCATTGTCGTCTCGAGACGAGGCGCGGGACAAGAAAGGAAATATTTTGCGAGACGAGACGGCCTAGCAAACACATGACTCACTGTTCGATAACTGAACTATATCTTACGCCAGATAGTGCAGATATCATTTGGACACCAGGCAAACGTAACCGATCTGTGTCGAAAGTGTCCGCCAAAGTGAACACTCAGCGGACACGATAAAAGCTGTCGATCGGTTGCGTAGATAGCGGGTTACGATTTCGATTTGCCACTAATCAAACCGAGAGGTTGGGCACAGAATCGGAACTTTGAAATCATAATAATAATACAAAATTATAACTATTGGTTTAAAAAATAATGCCATATGGACTATGATATTGTTATGGTTTTCGTGCATATCATTTTTGAGAGGAGAACCGAAACCCATTCGATGCAATTCTGACTTCGCTAATCAGGTCAGCAATGTGTCATCTTTCTAAATTCAAGAAATTTCTAGAAATAGAAGTGCATAAATTTTTATCGTACTTTTGGCAAAAGTTCGATGCCTTGAAATGATATATCTCCGATCCTATACCTAAAAGATTTCCGATCGTTACTTGCGATTCGGCATTGCTGACACAGGTGAGAAGTTGGATATCGAATCGTAAGGTTAACGATAGTTATGTGTTTGCTGGGGCGAGACGAAACAAAGTCTGTCTCGCTCGAGATTTCTCGCGAGAATTTCTCGTCTCGCATAAATTTACGACATGAATTACTTTTCAATCAGAATTACAGTGCTATATTTTAGTGATGTAACGAATATTCGGTCACTATTCGGTATTCGGCCTATTCGGCTGTTTTGCCGAATATTCGGTAAGCCGAATATTCAGTTGGCCGAATACTGAACAGGTATTCGGCCGAATACTTGTGGCCAAATATTGCTACATATTCGGCTGAATAATTTTAGGAAAAAGAGAGAAAATATTTTTTAAAATGCATTTACAAATAATACTGCTTAGTTATACTTGAATGAGTTAATCTCATATAATAAAATATCCTAATTCATTGAATTTTAAGCTGAATGAAACATAATCTAATGCAATAATAATATTACAGAAATGCAGACTTTTCTACTTATTGACATTACTTAACTTAATTTTTTAATTTCTTTATTGGGTAGGGGTAGAAGGAATTTTTTCAGATCCTTAATTACAAGCATAATTTTGAAAAGCTGCTAAATATATTTTGCTCAGAGTCTGTAAAACCCAAAACATGATGTGATTATGTATAGTTACCAGATTAATGACATTTAGCATAGCATATTTATTAAATTATGAATATCTCAAAATATAATTATGCCTGTAATTAAGGATTTTTAGTTTTTAACTTTGTAAAAGATATTTTATCATGACCAATATTTTTTTAGTTTTACAAATAATATAATGTTGTTTGTTTTTAAATACCTACAAATAATATAAAATGAATTTTAATTAATCTTTATTTAGTATTTAGTTACAAAATTGAAAAGCAATATTTTATTTACAGTTAAATTGAAATTTTAAAAAATGCAATATTCGGCCTAAACCATGAGCCGAATATTCGGTATTCGGCCTGAGCTATTGGTCGAATATTCCGTATTCGGCTATTCGGCCAAATCACTATTCATTACATCTCTACTATATTTGAGGAGGTATGCCATCCTGAGAAGGGAGGGTACACTTTGCCTTTGAGCAAGCTACATTTAAAAATTATTTTTATTTTAATATTGGTAACCCATTTGTATCATTATCTCATATAGACCTTAAGTCAGGGGTGGCTATTATATGGCACACGTATCCAGGGATGGGTATTATATGACATTCCTGTTCGTACTTTTAAAATTTCATTTTAAGAAACAATAAAACTATAATGTAATACTTCAATTACCCTTTATAAAAGAAATATGTTTATATTTTTTATCATTTATACTTAGTGCTTTACCGTTTAAGACGTTTTTCACTTAAAATGTTTGATCAAATCTGGAAAAAGTTTCACTGTATATATATTGTTATATGTCTACAGTGGCGGTTCCAGGGGGGGGAGGTTCACGGGGGTCATGACCCCCCCCAATGGTCTTCGACTAAGGGGCTTAGATTAACCATCCCCCCTTAAAAAAAAAGAGGGCCCAAGTCGAGCTCGGGCAAGGGCCCAAAATAGGGGCCTAGATTAACCATCTCCCGCCCCTCCCAAAAAAGAGGGCCCAAGTCGAGCTTGGACAAGGGACCAAAATTCACAAAGGCCTTGATCATGTGCATACATACCATATTCTGCTGCTGAAAGAGAATTTCTCTTTAGAAGAACATTGGTCTTACTAGTTTATTTTATAATAATACTAAAGTATCCACACAATAATTCTATGTGCTCAGACGTTCCTCCTTGGCAGAAAATATGCAGCCGTTTTGTAAATATGTGCGCCAATCCATATCCATGGAGAACAAGGGAAGGGGTGTCACAACGAGCCTGATTAAGGTAAAGGTGGAAGGGGTAGTTGCCCCAAACTGTTGTAATCTTCTCTCTTTATTTCATTCATACCTTTATCTTATCCTACACAAAGATTTACTATTTTAAATTTTACCCAATTATCATTTTTTTTATATTTCACACTTAGAAAATAAATGCTTAGTTTTAGAAAGTGTTGTGACCGCAATATACCAACCAGGTTCTCGGCATACGTGCGAATAAATTATGGCTAAATAAAAAAAGATTGAAACCTGAAAGAGAACTGCTGAAATAAATTCACACGAAGTGAGATAAATGAAGAGGAGCCATTTTTACTTAAACAATTACATTTATTTAATTAAACCTTTAAATCTTTTACATCAGACAATTAAACTAGATAACATCGTGAAAAACATGAAAACACTATAACTTTACTACACAACATTTTCCCTTACCCCGAGCTGACTTTTTTCTTAAAAATTTACCTAACGCTTGTGCACAAAAAAAGTAATAAAAAAAATTTAATTAAAAAAGAAAGAGAGAAAGATAGAAACTTATCGTTGATTGAAGAGAGGGGGGCCTCCATCGAGATCTTTCATCAGGTCGTCATCTTCAAGAACTCCAGCAAGAACGCCAGCGCCATTTCTTTTTCTTTAGCAAGGCAGCTCGCGGGGCACAAACTTCCGTCGATCACGACAACCACAAGAATCTGTCAACCCACGCTTCCTCCGGCTTAAGTCACCTTTTTACTTCTTTTGTTGGCTCTTTCCGCTCGTAAAGTAGTTCGGTCGAAGATACAATTATTATTAATGAAAACTTGTAGATTTATTATCGATGAGCGTTGAAACTTAATTTTTTACGAAGATGAAAACTGTGAAAGTTGTTCTTATCGTTGTAACTATTGTAGAAATTCTATTTTTGATTTAAAAATTTGAAAATGCTTGGGTGCCGATCTCCATATCCTTGCGCCGTTGTTGTTTTCTTCTTTGATATATTGAATCGAAGTATTGGTATCGATGCACGTAGTTATTGGATGTTATTAAAAATTAGAAAGAAGGTTAGAGAATTCCAGAAAAGATAATTATAGTGAAAGAAAAAAAAAACTTAACTGTAATTACAATCACTTAATTTTTCTAAGGAAAATTACCAATTTCAAAACAAACATTTTTATGAAACTCTTATTGTCAGCTCTAAAAAATTTATTACCAACCCTCTGAATGATGTCATCTCTCACAAATCGTATTTTCATGAATTTAAAATTTAAAAGAAAATTGTTGTACAAATTATTTTAATTACTTGAACAATATGTATAGTTACCTTACACAAAGATGGCAACACGATCGCCCGAATAACGATCTTTTAGATGTTTGGTGCCAAAATATAGAATAAGTAAACAAATAAATAAAAATGAGTCCGCCATGAGTCATCAATAGTAATTCAACATATACCTTAATAAATTTTAAACACTTCATTATTATTTTACTTCCTTTATGAATACTGGTATATGGTGACAAAACAAAACCACCTTAATAAACAAATTGTTTAGAAATTTTAATTTTACTTGATTTAAAATTTACTAATTAAGGTTAGGATTTTTAATTAAGTAGGCTATTAATTAATTAAACTTTACTTAAAATTGAAATCATAACAAATACCTCCCTCTCACACGAAAAGAAAAATGTGCAACATTTTTTTTTTTCAAAGAAACGTAACAGTAAACTGGAATTTACACACCCTAAGTAACCTGCCTAACTCCAAATTGTAAACCAAAATGTTGATTTACACCACAAAACAAAACAAAAAAAAACTAACACAGTAGCTTGAATAATCTGCTTCGCATAAAAATAGTATACAATTACCAAAAAAAAAAATATCACAATAAAAGAAAACAAAATTTAAAAAAAAAGAAATTGCAAAATACCTAACTAACACTACACAAAATATTAGCACTTGAAGTTGAAATGCATATCACAAGGGAAACCTTCACTACCCTCCAACATTCAGAACCATTGCAAACTTTTACATATAACACAAACATATTCAATAATAAGGAAAAGTTTGTAGACTTTGGACTCTGATCAACTTCTAACTAGTGTGTTTAGCCTACAACAGAACCCTATTAATTGCCACCTTGACAAAACATATATAAAATGATTTATAAGAAAACTCTTTTAAAAAAAAAAATAACACTTTGCTATATCTAGGTGAAGAACACCAAATATAATAATCAAACCCAAAATATTCACATTAGATGGTTAGCTACTCCACCAATAAATATCTTAAACTTAAAAAATTATGTTCAGCAGCAGATATATTTATGTTGGGCCCAACAAATTAGTGTTAAAGTTATATTAAATATTCATATAACATTAGTAGAGAATCAAAACAATCAACACTTAAATCATATAAAATATAAAACAAAATGACACATAAAAATTTTCACACTATAATAATCTGATTCTTCATGATAACAGCTCATTTTTTAACAAAACCATTCTGTCTCGGTCGTAAATTGTATTGATGTTTGGTGGCCTGTCCCGTGCTTGGAGGCACCACAGCCTGTGGTGGGGTCTGGACAACTGGAGCAGAGCTTCCTGTCGTAGACTGCTGTACATTACTGGGCAGCTCCCTGGGCACTCGATTGCTATTCACGACTACTCTGACAGTTTTTGTATAGTTTTTGGGGAAAGGACTGTTATTGAGATCTGGCGAATTTAAAATTTCTTTATCTTCATTAGGAGCACTAGGCTCTTCCTCTATGAACTCTACATCCAAGGATGGGAAAATGAGGCGATCTGGAATTTTGGTTAATCTGTCAACATGGACTTCTTGTTTATCTTTATGGTTGTATATGTTAATGATTTCAAAATTGACTTTACTAAGTTGATTTTTAACTCTATAAACCCCTTTATTAAATTTAGAAAACTTTTTCCTTTGCCCAACTTTAATTGACGGCGTGTATAACATCACCAGATCTCCTATAACAATACCCTTCTCCTTACACACCTTTTTTCTATACTTTTCTTGTTTTTCTGCAGCTTCAACTAAATTGGCTTTTATGATTTTAAAACACTGTTGTAGACGAATCTCCAAATCTTCGCTGAGTTCCCTCTGATCAGAATATGACCTCAATGGGGGGCTACTTATAAGATCTATTGGCAATACTAAATCCCTTCCATATATTAAATGAGCTGGTGTATCTTTTAAGGTTGAGTGCACTGCTGTCCTGTAAGCTAGAAGTGCAAAATGCAAATATTTGTCCCATTCATGGTAAGTATTGTCTGCTAAGTGCTGGAGTGCGTTAATTATTGTAGCATTAAACCGTTCAACTACCCCATCAGTCGCTGGGTGGTAACTTGTACTAGTATGTTTCTTAATATCCAGTTTTTTATAAACTTTTTGTATGCTGTCAGAAATCAAAGAACTACCTCTGTCAGTTATCAAATGCTCAGGAATCCCATGAGTACATATGAACTTTTCTAACACCAAAGCAATCGTTTCAGTTTGTAAATCCTTCACAGGGTATGCTTCCACCCACCTGGTAAAATAATCACCAATTACTATAATATGTTGATTGCCTGACTCAGTAATAGGAAGTGGTCCTACTGCGTCCATCCCAATTCGCTCAAAAGGCCGACTAGTTATTTGAATTCTTTGTAGCGGCGCTTTATGTTTAGCGTTATACCCTCTTCTCTCAAGACACGAGTGGCAAGATTTGACATAATTAATGATATGGTGTGTCATGTTCCACCAAAAATAGTTTCTCTTAATTCGGGTTAAAGTCCTCTTAATGCCTGGGTGTGCTGATGTTATCGAGTCATGTCCTAAGGACAAAACCTCACTAATGAGTGTCTTTGGAATTACTAGTCTGTCTGTGATGGTAAATTTGTGACCCTTTGCTTTATCATTTACACAAAACAAAATTCCATCCCTCTTAAAAAATTTCATCCCATTTTGTTCAATTTCATTTGTGTCCTCTAACTTAATCAAAATCTCTTGACACTTAGTGTCTTGCTCTTGCAAATTCCTAATCCCAGCAGGGGGGAAGTTGTTTGTTGTGAATTCAATGACATTGACGGGTTCTACCTGAACTGTTCGTGACAAAGTATCCGCAGGCACATTCATTTTTCCAGGAGTGTGAGTTACTGTGTAGTCGTAATTTTGAAGCGCTAGTATCCATCTTGTAATTCTACCGCTATCCTTAAGTTTGAGTGCATAGGAAAGCGACTTCTGATCACAAAAAAGTTTAAAAGATTGCCCATACAAATAGTGTCGAAAATTGTTTATTCCCCAAACGACCGCTAAGGTTTCCCTTTCAAAAACACTATACCTAGTTTCGGCATCGTTCAACCGCCTACTTGCATAAGCTACCGGATGTAATTGTCCATCCTGGCATTCCTGACTCAACACAGCTCCAATAGCATACCCAGAAGCATCTGTATGCAAAACGAATTCTTTCTTAGTGTTTGGTAAAATAAGACAAGGGTAAGAGATTAATGCTGACTTTAATTGCTCGAAAGCATTATTGGCATTTTCATCCCAAACAAAAGTTACTGATTTTTTTGTTAATTTAGTCAAATTTATTGCTATGTGGGCGAAATTCTTTATAAATTTGCGATAGAAATTACAAAGTCCTAAAAATGACCGAACCTGCTTTTTGTTAGTTGGAACTGGAAAATTTTGAATTGCCTCCACATTTCTGCTGTCGGGCAAAATTTTACCGTCAGTGACCTGAAACCCAAGGTAAGTAATTTTTTCTTTAACTAATTGACATTTCCCCGGATTAACTTTTAAGTTGTGCTCACCTAATCACTTGAATACCATGTCTAGTTTTTCGAGGTGTTCATCGAACGTGTTTGACGCAATTATAAGGTCATCGAGGTAAGTATTAAAATTCCACTCTTTCAGCCCAGCTAATACTATTTCTAATAATCTTTGAAATGACGACGCTGCATTTTTCAAACCCTGAGGGAGACGATTCCAGTGAAAAAGGCCAAATTCGGTGGTGAAAGCAGTCTTATGACGATCCTTGGGATCTAAATTCATTTGCCAATAGCCTGAACACAAGTCCAAAAAAGAAAAATACTTGGCTCCTTCTAATGAATTTAATAAATCCGAAATTAACGGTAAAGGAAAAGGAAGCGGTTGTGTTTTTAAATTTAATTTCCTATAGTCACATACCAACCTATACGTGTTATTCTTTTTCTTAATTAATAATATTGGGGAAGCATATGGTGAATCACTTACAGAAATTATCCCGGCATCCAAAAGCTGATTTATTTGACTTTTCAATTCTTCTCGTAAAGGATGTGGGGTTCTGTAAGGCTTCTGCCTGACTGGCAAATCATCAGTTAGGTAAATTCGGTGAGCTATGGTGTTGCAACCCGTAAGTTGCTTTACACTTTCAGCAAAAACACCTTTATGTTTGATTAATAAATTTTTTTATTTAACTTTTTCCTCATCTCTTAAATGAGCCAGATCAAATTTACCTCCAAAAATTTCATTCTCATCTTCATAAAATTCCTCCGCCATGTTTACTTTTCCCATCAATTCATTATCGTCCTTATAAAATTCCTCCCCAACGCTTACTTCATCGCTCTTAACTACCTCAATAGGCTCAATGTTTACAATTTTGGTGTCTTTGTTAATGTGAACAGGGTCGTTAGAAAAATTAGCTATCTTGACAAAATATTCGCCATTGTCATTTCCTTCATTTACTGAGCTCGAGACAATCCACACATGCGACATGGCATGCTTATGTGGTTGAATTAAGACAAAATCAGAAATCTTAAAATTATCTTTAGTAGTAACTGTCACAATTAATTCAGATTTAGGAGGAATGATACATTTACGTTTATTAAAACCTACTTGAAAATTTAGATTTTGTACAGATTTAACATTATGTCTAGAAATTTGTTTATTTGACCAATTAAGTAAAAAATTTTCATTTGAAATGGTAGTCTTAGCAAAATTGATATGAATTTGATTTTCGATAAGAAAGTTCGAACCTAAGATCGCATCGTAAGTAAATAAATCTGTATTACATACAAAAAATTCTATTTCACACGTAAAGGTCCCTAATTGAACTTCTAACTTAACTTTTTGGTTCAAGGTTACTAAATTTTGTGTAATGCCCAATACTTTTAAAAAACAAGGTTCTACTAATTTAATGCAGCGTGTGTCTTTCAAAGATTCCAATACACTTCCCTTAATTATGGAAATTGAGGCACCCGTATCAATAAGAGTATGTATAACAAAATCATTAACATTAATTTGTACAATAGGCAAAGTATAACTGGATTCCGAAGTCGCAATCCCAGTGCACTCAAAAGGGGGATTCAAGATCAGATGAGTGTCCCTGTCTTGCCCCTGATTTAGTTTCCCTGCCTGTCATTTCCATTGGGTCTGTGTTGATTATAGTACCTTGATCTACAATCGCGACTATAATGCCCTGGTTTTCTGCATTTAAAACAAATTATACGATTGTTACCGTTGTTAATGACTAATTTGTTCAATCTCTTTACTTCCTCTTGAAGATCGCTAACTCTTTTATCTGTTTCAAAGATACTATTTTGAACCAAAGCTTTAATTTCTCTCAACTCCGTTTCAATGGCGGACGGCTTCGGCTCGGTGTCAACAATGTTGACACTCGCGGAGGCTTTCTCTAGCGCGGCGCATTGTTCTTCTTGTAAAGCCAGAGCCCAAATTTTTTCAAAAGTGTCATGTTCTTGTGCCATGATGAATCGGCGAACGGAGGGTCGCAGGCCTTGAAGACAATGGGAAACCAACATCCTTTGCCGAATGGGCTCATCATCGGGAAAGCAGCGATATGCTAAGCCGTTTAAACGGGACAAAAAACCCCGCGTGGTCTCATTAAAACCCTGTACTGCCGTTGTGAATTTCAAAAGAGAACAATCTTTGTCGTTAGTGCCGAACCTGTCTTTCAACGCTTCTTTAAATGTTCTGTAATCGGCAGATTTCATCTGAGGCTGCGACCTAACAAAAGCGTCTGCTTCTCCTACGCACTTAGTTTTGGCGACAAACAGTGTTTGTTCATCCTTCCATGACGCGTGTTTGGCGATTTCTTCGATCTTGTCGAAGAAATCATTAATGGAAAAGTCGGGGTTATTTCCCGAAAAGGGGGTTACTAGGGGGATAAATTCCCCAAAATTGACCGTTGTTACAGTTATGTGACGCGTATTATCTAGAGAGGGAAGTTCCTCGGTGGATGATCTAGGCATTTTAATTTAAATAATTGTAACCCAAAATACTAAATAACTAATAATAATTATACAATCTATTAAAATCATTCAGAAAAAATTTGACCCATGGCTGACCAATGCGTTAACAAAACACAAAAAAAAAATGGCTCGTCTCATTCATCACACTTAATTCTCCGATCCAAATTTGAACGGCACCATTGTTGTAATCTTCTCTCTTTATTTCATTCATACCTTTATCTTATCCTACACAAAGATTTACTATTTTAAATTTTACCCAATTATCATTTTTTTTATATTTCACACTTAGAAAATAAATGCTTAGTTTTAGAAAGTGTTGTGACCGCAATATACCAACCAGGTTCTCGGCATACGTGCGAATAAATTATGGCTAAATAAAAAAAGATTGAAACCTGAAAGAGAACTGCTGAAATAAATTCACACGAAGTGAGATAAATGAAGAGGAGCCATTTTTACTTAAACAATTACATTTATTTAATTAAACCTTTAAATCTTTTGCATCAGACAATTAAACTAGATAATATCGTGAAAAACATGAAAACACTATAACTTTACTACACAACATTTTCCCTTACCCCGAGCTGACTTTTTTCTTAAAAATTTACCTAACGCTTGTGCACAAAAAAAGTAATAAAAAAAATTTAATTAAAAAAGAAAGAGAGAAAGATAGAAACTTATCGTTGATTGAAGAGAGGGGTGCCCCCATCGAGATCTTTCATCAGGTCGTCATCTTCAAGAACTCCAGCAAGAACGCCAGCGCCATTTCTTTTTCTTTAGCAAGGCAGCTCGCGGGGCACAAACTTCCGTCGATCACGCCAACCACAAGAATCTGTCAACCCACGCTTCCTCCGGCTTAAGTCACCTTTTTACTTCTTTTGTTGGCTCTTTCCGCTCGTAAAGTAGTTCGGTCGAAGATACAATTATTATTAATGAAAACTTGTAGATTTATTATCGATGAGCGTTGAAACTTAATTTTTTACGAAGATGAAAACTGTGAAAGTTGTTCTTATCGTTGTAACTATTGTAGAAATTCTATTTTTGATTTAAAAATTTGAAAATGCTTGGGTGCCGATCTCCATATCCTTGCGCCGTTGTTGTTTTCTTCTTTGATATATTGAATCGAAGTATTGGTATCGATGCACGTAGTTATTGGATGTTATTAAAAATTAGAAAGAAGGTTAGAGAATTCCAGAAAAGATAATTATAGTGAAAGAAAAAAAAACTTAACTGTAATTACAATCACTTAATTTTTCTAAGGAAAATTACCAATTTCAAAATAAACATTTTTATGAAACTCTTATTGTCAGCTCTAAAAAATTTATTACCAACCCTCTGAATGATGTCAGCTCTCACAAAACGTATTTTCATGAATTTAAAATTTAAAAGAAAATTGTTGTACAAATTATTTTAATTACTTGAACAATATGTATAGTTACCTTACACAAAGATGGCAACACGATCGCCCGAATAACGATCTTTTAGATGTTTGGTGCCAAAATATAGAATAAGTAAACAAATAAATAAAAATGAGTCCGCCATGAGTCATCAATAGTAATTCAACATATACCTTAATAAATTTTAAACACTTCATTATTATTTTACTTCCTTTATGAATACTGGTATATGGTGACAAAACAAAACCACCTTAATAAACAAATTGTTTAGAAATTTTAATTTTACTTGATTTAAAATTTACTAATTAAGGTTAGGATTTTTAATTAAGTAGGCTATTAATTAATTAAACTTTACTTAAAATTGAAATCATAACAAAACCCATAATAAAAGAAAACTCAAAATCAAAAAATGGTTTATAGAAAAATGTGTGAATTGTGTGTGCGTACTTTATTTCTTTCGTATTCGACCCCCCCCCCCCTTTCAAAAAGCCTTCCTCGTCTTGAAAAGCAGTCTAAGGAGCACCTATGTTTGTAAATAATTAATTTATGGAATCCAAATCTACCGTAACTGCTACAAGATCATAAAAATTATAGAGAAGGAAAGGGGGGGGGGTCACGAGGGAAGGGATCATACCCAACTAGTGGGTCGCAATACCGAA
Source organism: Cheiracanthium punctorium (assembly GCA_038373885.1). Classification (NCBI taxonomy): domain Eukaryota; kingdom Metazoa; phylum Arthropoda; class Arachnida; order Araneae; family Cheiracanthiidae; genus Cheiracanthium; species Cheiracanthium punctorium. Next base: position 137,255 of record JAWZYV010010046.1, read on the forward strand.
TCATTTAAGCAAAACCGGTATTTTCGATATTTCCGGGATTAAGCTAAAGTTAGCAAATAAGTTAGTTTGCGGTTATAAATTTAGTATAATAAAGTTAGTTTGCGGAGGAATAGTAAGTAGGTACCTAACCTAAATGAATTTATCTTCTAAATAAAACAAAATATTCATTGACACAAGGTTTATTATTTGATATGTTGGTAATCAATCAGTTAGTTCTTAGAAATAATTTACTAATACTAAATGCCCGTTTATTCCTTTATTAAAATAACTTAGGTTAACTAGTTCAAATACTTTTATTAAATGTAGTGTTTGACTAGGAAGTAGGATTCCTACTAGGAATCAGTTCTAAAAATAAAATGTTTATCAAACTTAAACATCTCACAACAGTCGCAACATAAACAAAACGAACCAAAAAAATGCACTTCTAATTAATTCTCATAAAACATAAAATTAACTCTTAGTATGGATTACTAATCATCAAATAATATTCTAATTAACAAAATAATAAAAATACTTAAATTAAATTCAGTCCAAATGAAATTGAGTTATAAAGAGGTAATAAAAATATTATTAAATCTCCATTAAATTTCGGGGAAGTTCGGCTACTCGGCTGTCGCCGAATTCATTGGTCTTGTCGTAAGGTGAACGAACTCGCGCGCGCGTAATTTGAATGAAATGGCGCGTAACTTTTTCTATTTGTATTTGTTTTTTATTTATTTTACTAAAACCGAAAATACCGGTTTTTGTGAAATGAATACCGGTATTAATTAGACCTAAATTTGGCCCGGTATTCCGGTATTTTCGAAATTCGGTATCCCGGTTTGCGACCCCCTAACCTAAACAGGGCCGGATTACCCATTGAGTATGCTTCCGCGTATGGGCTACGGGCTCCTAGGTGGCTTGCGTTACAATTTAGAAGAATAAAATTATAATCAAACGTCATTAAAGCTATTTTAATGTTAATATTTTTACAGCATTTGTAACTCCGAGAAAATAATTCTGATTAATTAGCTACTTTGTACATATTAAAAAATTTCCGGCATTGTTAGCCACTACACTTCTTAATTGAAATTTCAATGAATATGTGCTAGAAAGTTTGAAGCTGACTAATTAGCTTGAAGTTTTATGTGCACATTTCAGTGATGTCCTGCATTAGACAGATCATTGTGATATATTTTGAAATTCAATAAAGTAATGAGAATTTTTAGCACTACGTCTACTCGAAACTCGAAAGGGCTGTGGTAATCATAAGAAGGCTTTTAAATAAAAAAACCTTCGTAACCCTGTCATCACACTCCATGATTATAAGCTTTTAATTATGAAATTTGTTCCATAGAAGAAATCTTTTTTCCCTTTGAAAATATCTGGAAGCAAGCAGCTCTGTAAAATTTAAATATGGGATGATACACTGCACATTAGCGGCAAAAACCCTGTGTTCTGTAAAACATTTTTCTCTCCGAAAACTTATGCTTCCTTTCAGTGTCCAAAAAAATTCTAAGGGAAATCGCATTTTCAACTAAGCGCTAAGCAGGTGTTTTCCATTGACGAAACACCAATCCATTAATTAGTAGTGGCATATCTTTTTAAGTTTAAAGATGGGTATAGTGAGGGGTCAAGAACCATTATAAATTCTTAGTGATGCCTATGCTGTTCCTGGCATGAAAGCTATTAGTTTACCAGGGAGTTGCCGACACCCCCCAAGGCCATTTTTCAGTTCCATTATGTGTTTCACAAATGAACAGCATGTGGATTTGTTTTGGAAAAGCAAACACTTCTTGCATCTGCTTTCTGGTGTAGAACTCTCGTTGGGACTCCAGACGTAGCAGACATAAACTATTGTTCCATTTTAAACCCAGACAAAGTAAAAGGTTTAGTGTCGCCAATTTCGGTATTTCGGATACAAGGAACTAAACTTGAAACATATGCGAAGATTGATTGGAAATATGAGTAGTCGCCGGAATTTTCTTATGTGTCGGAGACAAAGCACAAACAAGTCTGCATCTGCAAGACTCGAAAGTTGTAAGAAAACGCCAATCCGATGATTTAAAGCGAGCAGCTCCACCCGCAGTGGACAAGGAGAAAAGCGAAAAGGAGAAAAAACAATATACCTCACCCCTGCCCTGAAGATCCGAAGAACTCCACACAGGTCTGTGGAGTGGAATATCCGGATGAGCAAATATTTTAAAAACCAGAAACATAGTGTACTATACTATAGAAGTGAAATAGCTGATCGCTTACCTAACGAGATTACACAGGAAAGACTAAATGGAGAAAGATACGGTAAATACATATTTATATATATTATATTTTTATTTATTAAACAGATAAAATTTCCTGCTTTGATTAATTTTTTTTAAATAAAAAATGTATATTTTATATTATAGTAATTTTTCAATGGCACAGAAAAACAAATGTTTTTAAAGTATTAATACGAGTCTGCTCCATATACAAGACAATAGTTTATTATTAACTTAATTAAAAATAAAAATAATTTGATGAATATTTTAATTACATGAAGATAAATTATATTATGTGTAACTTTACAGTTTTAATTTTTTGAATAACTTTAAGATTTTTGAAAAGTAATTTTAAAGTAGGAGTTTCTAATTTTAAATTAAGAATTTTAAAATGACTGTAAAATAACGTTAATTGTCACTATCATTTGTGAGCTTGGATATGAAATAACGTTTAAAAGTCTAATATGTAAATCAATTAAATTAAATGGATTTTATCTGATAATACTTGATCAACAAATATCATTTGTCCTAAATGTATTCCAAAACATTCTCAATGGAATTAAAATGTTAACGCGTACTTGGAGCTTAATTACTTATTTTTCAATATTTATCTTTCTTCTGAAACGATTTTTTTTCTCTGTGATGCGTGTTTATAAAAAAAAAAAATAATAATAATAATAATTCCTCACAAAGATTCTTAAAGAAATATTCATGTTAAATATTTCTATATAGTTTAATGTTTGATATATCTTTGATACCAGTAATCAATTTTATTTATTTGTGGCTTTGTGCGTGTTGGTGTGGAAGGATGGGGGATTAATATGCTTCATGATTTGGAATAATAACAATTACTGTTATAAATTTTATGAGAAATTTTTCCTCTGGAAAAATATTTTCAAAAGTTTCGTGCAGGATTAAAAGTACTGCCGACAATTTGAAAAAAAGTAATATAAAAAAATACTGGATAAAATTAATAAAAATTAGGTTGTTTTGAGTGGTTACGGAAAAATCTATTTTGAGAAAAATTCATTTAGTAACATGGTTGTCTAGTTGAAACAGGTGTCATTGTCTTCTTTTTAAAATGCTTATTTAAAAAATTATCTAACTTTCAGATTTATGCTTATTCCCCTTGGGTGATTTAATTAACTTTTTATAATATTACTTTTTTTTATTATGGGGTGTCCAACTTGTGATTTTCCACAGTCATGGTAATTTATCACTGTTCAATTTTTAATCTTTTACCTTTATTTATTTTTATGTGTACAACATTTTTACTCTTTCCTATTTCAAACAATTTTTTTTATGTATATTCTCCAATTGATTTGAAACAATAACAGTGGCCGAGTGCTTAAGACCACTGAAAGTAGTAGATGGCTAAAGTGTAGAGATCTAGGGTTCTGGGCTACCACGTTGCTGTCGATCTAACGGTCTAGAGTTTTGGGTGATTTTCTCCAGTTGTAACGTGATTATGCTCTAGAACGCCTTCAAAAGTCCACACCTAAAGCATAATCCCCTTTAGATATATAACTCTCGTGTAGCTTTGCCTTAATCAATAACCTAATCTCGTAGCAATAACCATTATTGTAACAATAAACTCTAATTTTACTCTGAAAAGGTATTTGCAAAGACTTAGATACCGGGAGACCGGGATAGGCCAAACCGGGGAGAGAGTGGGTACTCAGAGACCGGCATAGGCCAAAGCTGGGCCCGGATCCAGGCCCTTGGTCTTAAGGGAAGCCTAGTCTCATTCTCCACTCAACCTGAATAAGTGATGATCCGAATAATTTTAATCGTCAAATGTTATTTCCAGACACATTCTCAGAAAATTATCTGAAATGAAAAGACGAAATTTCGATTAAAAATTAATTTTATTATGGATTGTGCTTTTGTTGAATACATGTATCTGCAATGAATTCAATAAAAATCTCGCAGTTGGGGCCAGAGCCGAAGCTAGGGGCTGGCGAGGTTTGCCCCCCCCCCCGGGATGCAAGCGGAAAAAGGGGCGCACACTCAGCTAGAACACGAGAAGTTTAAATATAATTTTACTGTTTTTGTTTTTCATTTTTTAAAAGCACTTTTGTAGGGGAGGATAGATAGAATCTTAGAAAAGTACAATGATTTAGGGTTGAGGGGGGGGGGTGAATAGTTATTAAGTTGTTCAAAGTGTACGGGTCCCAGTTTTAACGAATTTCATAGATGGGGGCCCATACTGGTCATAGATCGGGCCCTGCCTAGTTATCCGCCTCTTTGGGGCCTACATTTGCATAAGGGTCCAGGGCCTCAAGAAGTCTTCAGACGACCCTCGTCATTCGGAGTGCCCCCCCCTAAACTGACAGTCTGGAACCGCCCCTGTATGTCTATCTAGATAATAATTTTATGGGGAAAAAATCCTCCATGCATAAATTTGTATACAGGGTGAATTTGACATAATCTGCCAAACGAAAAGGGGTGAAAGAACAGCTCATGTGGAGCATAAAACACCATAGAAACCCTTCCCATCTCTAATTATTTCCGAGTTATGGTGTATAGTAGGAAATTATACTTTTTGTATTACCGTCTGAAAAAACCAAAATTTGTGATGTTCCTGAAAGACCTACGTGCAAAATAAGAAAATATTAAGAAAACGTAGAAAAAAGCCTATAGAGTGGCAACATTTACATCAGGATATCTCTAATTTATGAGGAGCTACAAGCGCTGAAAAATTGGGGAAGATACAAATCGAATTGCAGCCAAAAACTGTAACCGTCGATTCCACAAACACCCTTTTAGTAGAAAGCAGTCAAATGTCCCAAAAACTGGTCCATTCCAAAAGCTTTAGCATGCCACAATAAAGCATATTGCTGTTCTAGATCAGGATAAATGTAATTTTTTGTTTGCAACACATCACCAAAATCGGCGTTCGTCGAATAAGGAGACTCACGAGGTGCCATAGTCTTTCCTGTTATTCAATATCATGTCCGGCTTGAACTTGCTGTTCTGTCAGATGCAAAGACGAAAGCTACAAAGCTGAACAAGAAAAGTAGCACTTTATTAAGTTTAGAAATACAACAATGGAAACAAAAGAAGTATGACGTTTCCCACGTCTTTCACAAAGGAATATGCTAAGAAATTACCAATGCGCATCTTACATCTACTAGTATGATGAAAACACATACAGTCCATTATGTAGTTAGTAACAGATTTAAATTCAAAACTTATACATTTTTAAACTTAAGGAACAATTTAGGAGCCCCTTTTTTGTTGGGGCCAGGAGCTTGCCCCGAATCCCCTTCCAGAAATCAGGCCCTATGTATATATAACTTTGCTGTACGACGAACGACGGCCGAATGAAGTGCTTGTGGGCGGGGTTTTTCCCCTTTCCCTTAGCCGTAAATAGGAATTACTTCTGCATTTCATTACACACGTCATTAAATAGATGATCTAAGTAAACTAAACCTTTTTTTTTTCCCTTTCAATAACCGGGTCAGCGACCTACTAGAAGCTTGACCGCCCATCCCGTGAAAATAATACTTCCACGGCACCGTGAACCTAGCCACTACGTTGATAAATGGAGTGAAAGTTGTATACTTAAATACCCCATCATTTCGACGAGACTAGCGTCTCTGCTGTAGGTCCTGCCTATGACTATGCGTGACAGCCAGTAGCTTTCATAATGTATTTCAATGAGTTTTTGGGTGAATGTAATGGGTTGAAATGATTAAGCAAACCTTCGAGTTCGGTTTTCCAGTGACATTCTTATGTTCTGATTAAAAATAATTAAAGTTGATGTTACAACACTGACAAAGGGAATTCCCAAATAAGAACCAGGGGCGTATCTAGAGTTTTCAAAGTCCAGGGACAACTAAAATTTTTACGCCCCAGTGACGTGCATCCCGCCCAAGCAACCCAAGCAAGAAGGCAGAATATGGGTTTCGGAGTGTCGTCTCTGATTGGCTAATTCTCTGATGAAGTCATGTTTCTATAGCAACACCCCTTCAGCAGACATTGCAGATGGGTCGATCTCACGGCAGTGAAATGAAGAGTCAGAAAGAAAATATACTTGTTTATCCACTTGACATTTATCTTTGTGTTAAGAAATTATGAATAAATAAGGTAGATGGTATTTTCTTTCAATTTGCGATAGAAAGCAAAATTTTAGTAATAGCCTTATTTTCAGTTGCCCAAGCACTACTTGGGTTGCTTGGGCGGAATGCACGTCACTGTTACGCCCCATCCTATTTGTAAAAATATAATGAGGAATTTTTTTATGTACAATTTGGCGCCCCTCGGGTGCTGCACTCGTGGGACAGATGCCCCTCTTTGCCCCCTCTAGCTAGAGACTCGGAGACTTTGGCTGCATTCGTATACGACAAACTCGTTGCACGAGTTTTCGTATTAAAACTGGAATGCGTGTGTTGAGTGCTGTCAGTGGTTATCAGTTTCTTTTGCCTTTACGAACAACTTCAGTTCATTGAGTTTCGTCGCCTAGGAGACGTGTTTGTTTACAATTCGCGAATACGTTAACTTTGCTGAGGAGAGTTTTTAGCACATACGGGCTGCATTCATAAACGCCAAACGAGTTACACTCGTGCAATGAGTTTCCATCTAAGGCGTTCGTAAAGGAAACTGAGTGCATACAGTTTTTAAACTAGAGCGTTCGTATACAAAATTGAGTGCGATTAGTTTCAAACGAAATAAACCGATCTTTGCTAATGTTTCGTCAGTTGTTTAGAAGATACACTTGCTGCACGTTGTTGTTGTTTCCAAATGGCGTCCGTTGTTATGGAAAAGTATGTTGTTATGAAAAGTATTTTACGTTTTCTAAAGCTGTAAATATTATTTTTTCGAGGAGGAAGAAATTCATAGGTACATAATTTTTCAAAGGTAATCATTTTCTTGTATTTTTCATTTTAGTAAATTCAAAAATGCATGTTTTAATGTTGAGATTGTTGATTTTTTCCGTTATTAGCGAAATTTGAGCTTCATTGAAATTTCTAAATTTTGATTTGTGCACTTCAATTATGGCCGCTCTTTCTTTTAAAAATCCTGTTGATTTTATATTGGGTATGTACTAAAAACTCTCCTCAGCAAAATGAACGCATTCGCGAGTTGTAAACAAACACGTCTCCTAGGCGACGAAACTAAATAAACTGAAGTTGTTCGTAAAGTCAAAGGAAACTGATAACCACTGACAGCACTAAACAGTTTTCTTACGAAAACTCGTGCAACGAGTTTGTCGTTTACGAATGCAGCCAATCAATATAAAATCAACAGGATTTTTAAAAGAAAGAATGGCCATCATTGAAGTGCACAGATTAAAATTTAGAAATTTCAACTTAAACTACATTCTTTCAAAAGTATTTAGCAAGAGAAGTTCAAATTTCGCTAATAACGGATTAAATCAACTTCAATCTCAAAACTAAAACATGCATTTTTGAATTTACTAAAATGAAAAATACAAGACCTTTGAAAAATTATGTACCTTCGTAGCAGTTTCTAACGTATGCCTCAATTTCCTCCTCGAAAAACTAATATTTGCAGCTTCAGCAAACGTAAAATACTTTTCATAACATCATACTATTCCATAACAACGGACGCCATTTCTAAACAAAAACAACGCGCAGAAAGTAAAACTCAACGAACCTAATTCGTTCCAGTGGCGGCTCGTGGGATACAGCAAGTACAGCCGGGCTGCACTTGAAATTATCAGCACATACTTTAAAATAATTTATTCTACTAATTTTCCTAAATTCAGATTAGAATTATGGAATTCCTACGGTAAATTAAAAAAAATCTCCAAAAAAAAAACCAAACAAAAAAACCGTATTGTGGCCGGATCGCTCATTCAGAAAAAAAGCACTTTAATCTTCCCGCAATTCAATTGGGAAAATCTTTGGTTCAGCCCAGAGCGCTGATAAGAAAATTGGCAGCACCGTTGCCATGACAACGATTACGTAAGCAGTCCCTCCGGCATAGGCTATAATGGGGATACGCAGCTAAGACTCAGCTCATCAAAGATTTTGAAACGTCGGCAGCACTTGAAAGAGCGCGGTGAATTCGACCCACTGATTGGCTCGAGAAGTGAGGGAGGGGGTAAGGAGAATATATGTTCGGCAAACTCTCGACTTTATATTGCTGAATTTATCAAGAAGGTAAACCTGAATAGACGCTTATGAATGGACAATTACCCATCAAAGCAGTATTGTTTTTAAGTAAGCAAGAACTAGCATTTAGAGGACATGGCGAGCGAGAAAATTCTTTAAACATGGGAAATTTTAAAGAGCTTTTAAAATTATTGATATCTGAATTAAAACAACGCCTTTTTATGAGGGCATCACTGACTGATTCGCAAGTTTAAAAGAAAGGAGATTGATTTGACTTATAAAAAATAAGTAAGTTTTCTTTTTTTCTTTTCTTCTCAATTTATCGTTATAAAAGAAAATTCTAAGGAAACTTCGAATCAGACACGGATTAATGCAATTTTGAGGATAAGAGCGGCTGCTTGAAATTTATGTCCATTTTATGGAAGTAAAATAGGATCTCTTACATTTTTTATGTAATTTCTTTTTTTTTTTCCCTCGGTGAGGGCTTAATCCGCCAGCTTTCGAATTCAGTAACAAAGATTTTCCATTCCTGTCCGGAGGAAGGGGGGGGCTGTTCCGGCTGCACTAACAGTTTTGACCACGGGTCGCCACTGATTCGTTTTCAGTTTACTTCGTTTGAAACTTGCACCCAGTTTTTTAAACGAACTCTCTAGTTTTTAAACTGAAAGCACTCCTTTTCCTTTACGAGACAGAAACTCTTTGCACGAGTGCAACTCGTTTGGCGTTTACGAATGCGGCCTTGGTTCGGTTTTGTCACGCAGTAGGCAACGCAAGGAAGCAGAAACAAATGACATTTGCAACAACTCAACTCTTTTCTATTTGTTTATGCTTTTTTTTTTCCTCTCACGGACTCCTCTCTACTGTTTACTGAAATTTTGACAGATTGAAAGGCAATTGTCCTTCTAAATTTTAAATGAATTTTTTACAAGCTGTGTTTTTCAATTAAATATAATTTCCAATACATCAGTTTTTCATTTTAACAGCTATGAAAATGTAGGGCATCAGTTTTCTTGAGAGATTCTTTTGATTACTTCTGTCAAGATTGGAATATCTATAATGATTCTTTAAATATGCTTTCTAGCTAAGAACTGTAACGGTCAGTTGATTTTCTTTGTAGGCTCTTATTTCACTAATTTAAAGCTTGAATTTATTGGTAGAAGTTCCGTAATTAAGATTAGTTTGTGGTCATTCTTTTATCTGGTTTTTATTAGAGGTATGTTAACTTTCTAATATTTTGTTGTTTTTACATTAGTATTCTTCTGCAATTATAAATATTTTTACAAAAGGTTTTACTACTTTTTATTAATTCCTTTAATAAAGAAATTTTTCATGTGATTTAATGTCGCAAACATTTTTAGCAATGCTGTATTTTGAAACAATAAAAAGGCTGCTTTAACTGAGCCAAGGCATTAGCTAAATTACAGTGTCGTCCATAATATTTTATTTGATTTGAAAATTTAATTAAATGTTGCTGTTTAATTTATTTGTATATATAAAATTAATCACAGGTTTATGTTTAATTCTGAAATATTGTTTGATAATGCAATAATTTAATATTTACCTGCAAACTGTTTGGTACTTGTGGATTATGGTGGCCACTGACAAGCAGATGGCGACAAGGTCATTTTTTAATACTGGATTTAATAAAAACTGTAAAGGGAGTTTTTATGCGAACAAGGTCAATAAGGGAATGCTAAATCTGATTACCAAAAGAATGAGTATCTTAATGCCATCTTTACACCAGATAAATTGAAAGAAACAAAGTTGTACTAGCAATAATAGAGAGGGGGCAAAACTAGTTGTTAGAAGAGTGAGTGCTTCCCAAAACTATACTCTTAACCCTTTGAGGCGCAACCCTTTCCCAATGCTGAAAAAAGGGCAGCCATTGCCATCGCTCGACTTAACTACCAGCAAGATGGCGAACGATCATCGCGTGCCACAGATCTAGAGACCCTTTTTTGACGCAGCTGGCTGTGCCGGCACATCGATTCGTTTTTCATCTGCAACAATTTTTTTTACGGAAAATGACATGCTAAAGAGTAAAGGATTCTCGTGGAGCTATGTCACCCGCAACTATTTTTATAGAAATCCAATCTATTCTTCGTGACTGGCAACAGTCAAAATGTCAAGAGCTTGGTGTCCTCACAGTGAGGACACCGCGCGTTAAAAGGTTAAGCAACCACACTGTGGTGAAAGGAGAAGGATTTTCCTTATTTCATCCATCTAAGAATTCAACTAACAAAATTACCCTTTTGCCATCTGCTTGTTGGTCACTGAGCCTGCTTGGTGACACAAAGATTATACCAAGTTTGCAGCTATGTTTTAAGGCTTCAAGCTCCGTTAGGAATGCAAGTATTTTTCAAATTTTATCACCACCATCTTGGCAATGTACAGTTGCTTAACAGTTGAATTTTAGCTGGCTGCTGTAGTCCACAAGTTTTAAATTATTTTATCTCTTATAAAGAAAAACTATTATTTTTCAATTTTGTGTATTCTTCAAATTTTTAGAATTCTGAAAAGACAATGGCAATAGCTCGACCTCTGGGTATGGAATTTGACCATAGTTGGCCTGAAAGTGCTGAGTGTTTGACTTTAGATTTTGGTCCCTTTGAAACAGCTCATCGATGGAGAAGGATGCCAGAATGTGATGAATTTGTTGGTGCTAGGTAATATCATAATATATAGTTACTCTGATCATTGACTCTGTCCCAATTCCAGTTTAGTCACTCCAGAACGAAACTTTTACTGCCATTACTTCAAAAAGATTAAAAAATTAATTATCCAAAAACATAATAAAATCCAAACCATTGGTTTAATCCTTTTAGAATTTTTCATAATTATTAGGGAAGTCTCTAGCAAAGGAAATTTGGTGGTCCAGAAAGACCACCAATGCCAGCAACTACTTTTCTAAAAAACAACCCTAATGGACACGTATTAGCATGGTTTGAATTTTTGAAAAAATAAATAATAATTTAACAGTTCATTGCTATATTCCTGGCCCAAAAATTTATCTTTGAACAGTGGACGTAAAAACAAATTGACAACTAGGTTGTAAAAAGCCAGAAAAAGCTCTTCTTCCTAGCTCCATGGTTTCAGGTATCAAAATTAACCTCCATGTTTACAATTTTGGTGATGACTGTTCCAGTTTCTGGTTGTCGCTTTGTGGGCATGCTTGCTGCCCTAATATAATTATGTAAAAAAGTATAGAAAACAATCAGCACTAGTTTAAAAATCTGAAAATTCAGCTTTTTCCTGATATTTTGCAATTTTTTAGCCATTTTTAACTTCAGGGAATTGTTTTATTTAAGTAAAAAAGTTAAACGCTATTGCATTTGCATCATAGTTTTATTTTGAAATATATCATTTGCAGTTTATGTAAAAGTTACTCGAACTGTATAATAAAATTCACACCATTGGGTCAATCAACTTATACAAATACATTTGTAAATATAAGAGGTAAATATAAAATATGCTACTTTAAAAATATTAAAATCCATCCGCTCCCTAATTTTTAACTTTAGAAAATTGCTCAAAACAGTTCATTTAGAAAGTCTACTTGAAATTACCCAGATTGTTGTCTGCATGAAGTCTTGAATTTAGAAGTAATTTAACAATTTATGTGACAAAAATGTTACTTATGTAAGTATTGTAATAAAAAGTCATTTATTAAGAATATAAAGTCATTTATTTTAAATGAACTAGGATTAAGTGTATTGAATACAGACTTTTTTTTTTTTTTTTTTTTTGTCAAATATTTTATCTAGCGCCTGCAATAGCCCCCACCTCCACAATGGGCTTCATCTTCCAGTTCAGCATTTCCCAGCCTTTCAACATTGGGTCCCCCTAACAAAGGATAGCTTTTGATGATTGCCCCTCATCCCACCCCGTCTCCCACATTCCTCAGCAGGCTTACAGATTTTTATTCTTCAACAATGAGCATTTAGTTGCCTATTCTGCAAAATAATTTTATTGCTAGAGTTTGAATAAAGCAAAATTATATATGGAGTAAAAATAAGAATGAATAAAATGATTTTTTAAGGTGAAGTCCTAGTAAGGAACAGCCCCTATATCCTCTATGTTACAATCATCTGGACCAGTTCATTTACAAACTATTTTGTATTAAAGTCTTGGAATTTGATGAATAGGTGCAAAAATGATCATTTAATAAAATGACATAAATTAAAAACACGAAGATTGTGCCTGATACATTTTATTTTTCGTTTGAAATATTTATGTCAATCCTTCATTCTCCAGATGGCGCCTCTGCACAGGCATTGATTTAAGGGTTTCAATTGAAAAATAAAATATATTAGAAGCTATCTCAGTATTTTTTATTTATGTCATTTTATTCAATGATCATTTTCATACCTATTCACCAAATTTCAAGGTTTTATACGAAGCAGTTTCTAAATGAACTGGTCCAGATGATTGTAACGGAACGAGTAAATAGGGTCTATGCCTGACTAGGACTTCACCTTACAGCATGCATTATCACTTGCTCTTCAGCTGTTTGTCTCACGAGCCCCCTGCAGATGCTGTGCCTACCGAGGGGGGATGTATATGCCAGTATTTTGCTTGTGCTTTAGGACTACAAATGTCTATTGCATTGCAAATGTTTTTGCAAAATATCACCATCTTAGCAATGTATCTTGGTTGCTTGCAGATTGAATTTTAGTAGCCACTATATTCCACAAATAAGAAAGAAAATTAGACACAATCAGCTAGGGGTTTCAGCACAAAAATCCCAAAATTTGTTAAAAAGTTCTTAAAAGGCTGTACGATGGAGGAAGCATATGATGTGCAATGAAGCATGATCCAAATAAAAATTTTAACATTTGATTTGACAATTTCCTAAGTAACTCAAATGGCTTAAATATTCAGCCAAGGATTTGGAAAGATCAGGTTGTCCTCTTTCTTTCTTTTTAATTATATTCACATACTTTTGGCATGCTTGGTCATCAAAGTCCAATATTATCTTCAACAATTTCTTGTTTCTTCTTAGATTACTCAGTAACCTGCTTCAATTATAAACTTTGAATTCCAAATATTTATTTGACGACAATTTGTTAGCTTCTGTGGCAGTTTTCTCAAACTAAATAAATCTTCTCAATTTAAATGTTTAATATTTTTTCTGAAAAAGTGTAGATAAAAAGTCCATTTTAAAGAAAGACTATTGTGGAACTGAATGTTGCAAGACCTTGACATCAATCAATATGTGGAGAAAGATCACCTTATTATGACACACTCAGTTGCTCATTGTTTGCTCATTGCAGGTTTAATCCAGTTGTTTACTTGTTCCTTGTATAGTTTTAATTCCTTATAAAATTGTGTAATCTTGATCAGACATAGCTCTTTATTATTATTATTAGGGTTAAAATCAAATATTTTTGCTCAAAAACAGTATTTTAATTTTTCCATTGCATCAATAAATTTCTAATCCTATTATTTAAAACTAGTACATGGTGACAAATTCAGACTTCAATTCTCAAGTGGAAATTGGCAACAGAAAGAATTTCAATCCAATATACTATTGTCTATCAACATATAAAATAATTTTTTTGAGACACTCATTTATTTATCTCAATTTAAATTCTAAGCAGATGATAAGCATCTCCTGAATACTGGTGCCATGAGAAAGCAGTTGTAATAAACAATCAATTTTTCACTGCTTCCAATCTCCAACTGAGCTGAAACTTTGCATACTAATGTATTTTATCCAGCAATGTAATATTATGCAAAAAATTGGTTTCAGTTAAATCCTATTTTAGCCCTATATAACTTACTTTAGGCCTATATAATTTCACAGCCACCCTTTTCAGTTATGCTATAACTGATGATGTATGTAATTCTAAATCTTTGCAAAATGTTAAGCAAAAAAGACAAATAAGGACATCACATGAATTGTGATACACTTTCACAGACAATGAAGCAAGAAAAATAAATAAGGACGATACATGTATTATGAGACTTTCCCACACGGGGAAGCAAGAAAGCCAAATAAGTCCCACATGTAGATTATGATACTCTTCCCCCAAAAAAATGAAGCAAGAAAGACAAATTGGCATGATATGTGGATTATGATGCACTTTCGAACATAATGAAAGAAGGAACACATAGGGATGATATGGATTATAATACACCTCCCAACATACTATAGCAGGAAAAAGAAATGGGGCTTGCATTGGTTATGATACACTCTCCAACATGAAGAAACAAGAAAAACAAACTGGGCCAACATATGAATTATGATGCACTTTCCAACTTAATGAAAAATAATTGGAAAGCATATAAGTGCCTAATTAATTTGAAGGAATATAAACTTTTTTTAACACTAGGAGCCAAGGCCACTTGACTTGCTACGCTCACTTTTCGTATGAGGTATTCGGCCCCTGATAATTCCTATTTGTAAAAAAGCCATACTTTCAACAGACAAAATGCAAAGATTGGATCAGATAGAATGTTACCAAGCTGCACATTGCTTGGTTCTTGCATATTCCGGGGAACATAAAAATTTAAACTTCACACTATTTTGAATTATCTAAAACCTATGGAATCCATTGCATATTTGCCACCCACGGCGAATTTTCATAATTTGGCGACTTACGTATATGTACCGTTAATAATTAGCTCTAAGAAAACATTACTTCATATGTTTACCTTGATAAAAACTACGGAACTGTTACTAATGGGGACTCTTCAATATTTGGCGATTTACACATGCTCGTAACTGATGATTACTGCTCATATAAAGTTACCAGGGAAACCGTTATCCATATATTCATAATTCTTTGCAAATTGGAGTATTTAGCACCGCAAAATATATCATCTTGTCAAGCTGGCAAGTATCCAATCTGTACAGTAACTGCTATAACGCATAGTTAACGCCTCCAAATATTTCTACTGGTAGCAAATACCCAAGCTGAACCTAACCAGCTTTAAAATAATCTGTATTTTAATTATTTTTCATTTTCAAGAGACTGGGTTCTAACATTTTGGAACGCGTGGCTTAGATTCACCCATCTTGAAGTAGGGATGGACGTGAGATGAAAAATAGGCATCTCGCAAAACAGCCGAAAAGCTTTGTCTTGTCTCACAAAAAAGCCGTAAATCTCTGTCTCGTCTCGCGTCCATCCCTAGCTTGAAAAGATAGCATTTTGCTAGATCGTACCTAATGCCAAGATGGCACTTTTTAAATCAGTTACAATTATTCTGTTTTGGAAAAACTAATGATCGCTAATTCTAAACTCCTGTTGTCTAAGAGAACTTACTCTTTGAAAATTGTCAACTTTGTGTAACACAATTTGATTTATTTATTATACTTTTTAATTTGACATAAAATTGGTGTAATTCTACTTCATGTTTGTCAATTTCACACAATTCTACATACCTTGAATTGCTTTATTGCAAAAGCTTGAATGATTTTATGCTAGCGGAAATTGCCAAACCTGGCAACCATTATGCTTATTTTTTCAGATTTTTATTTACATCTTCTAAAATAATTCAATTTTCAAAATTTAAGTCAGCTTATCAGGTTCCCCGGAATTTCCCAAATCTGTGGACACCTTCAGCGAAAGTCAAATCCCCACGGTTTTGGAGGAGATAGCAGAACAAGTTTTTGATGCCGGCAGCGGATGTTACTTTTTTTTTTTTTTTTTTAAATAGAGAGAAAGAAATTTTCAAGTGTTGGCAAGCATTAGTAAGCAGGGGGCTAGACTCCCTAATTGTAATAAAAATTATGACATAGAGCTGTTTTATATATTTTTAAACTTTCTTCACTATTTCAAAAATGCACCAATCCACTAAATGTTTACTCTAATATTAATACCACTTTATAAGTTATCAAATCTTGGTTGACTTGTAGATTGTTTTGTAATCGTGTTAATTTTTCATTTTTAGGAGAAGTAAGCACACAGTTATTGCCTATAAAGATGCAGTATTTGTTTTTGGTGGTGACAATGGGTAAGTGCTTTCATACAAACTACAGTGCTCACAATACATGCAATAAATATAATGATATAACATGAACATCATTTTTTGATTCTAAATGAACAAAATAGTATTCATTTAAAAACAAAACAATCTTTCATTGAGTAAGAAAGAATTTAGCCCCTAGTTAAAAAAAATCAAAAGATAAAGTATAAAGTCTTCACATTATACATGTTCCACAATAGTGTATTTGTAACAATACTTAATAAAAGTTGTGTTTTTTGCCTTTTTACTTCCAAAGTAAAAGGAAGTATAATGATCGTGCAAAATTTTGGTATTTAGATTTCGATGGAAAATTAAATTTTCCATCGAAATTGGTAATTCTATAAAGCGTCTATTGTTGCGTTCACTACTATTTCCACCCAAATTAAAAATTTTCCTTGGATAAAATTAGATGCAATAGGCATATGTCTTCCAATACAACATGGTATTTCTTTAAAACTGACATCTTCAACATTCCAGGCATGAATTTGACTAGCATAGCCAGGATTTTATTTCAGGAGGGAAAAGGGGCTGTGTGCCAAATTATAAGCTAAGTTTCATTTGTAAGCTATATAAAGGGTCACATATCGTGTGTGTGCGTGTGTGTGTGTGGGGGGGTGGATGATGCAGTTTCTTCCCACCCACCCCCTCCTCTGGATGCGCACCTGTTTTGGCCCTTTTTAATATCTAAAACATCAGGACTTCCTCATACTTTATCAAACACCCAAAATGAAATTTTGCTGACTAAATTTTCATCAGAGAGTAAATAAAATACTGCCAAAAGCTTTATAAAAATATTGCACACTACAGACGATATTTAATAAAGAAAGTGAAATAACAAACATGGTGATGATATTGGGTCAGCAAAAAAGTAGTTGGGTTTATTACGTGAAATTCAAAAAAAGTAAGTTTTCAAATAAATTTTTAGTCATGAAACCATTCTTCAAGTTTGACCATAACTGAGTAACATTCATGCTTGTAGTCAAAAGAGCAGAGAACAGCCTCTCACTCCTGGCAACATTTCACTTGTCTAAGGGAACCTTCAAATACTCAATAACAATTTCAAAATTAGAAAGATTTTCAAAATTGAAAGCAGTTTTGCATTTTTTAAAATCATGTGTACAGACCAGAGAAGTTATGGATTCACTGGTTCTTGGATCACTGACTAAATGTTCTAATTTTTACTTTTGATATTCTTCGTACAAAAAACTTTAGGAATAGGAACAGAATTTTCCTTGTAAATGATATTTATTTCTTTTCTATCACAAACAACATTGAAAGACAAAAAGTTTGGAACCTATCTACATATAGCGGTTTTCAGTTTGCAGGAGACCCTTTGAAATCAAGCAAAAAAGAATTCACAATATCTCCAAAAATTATTGTAGAAAATTGGTGAAAATTTATATTTAGGGAAATTTAAAGGTTTTCTTTCATTTAATAAAGTCAAAATAGCATGTTGCCATTGAGAAAAATGGAGGTGATGCAGAATTAAATATGAAGACGGTCCCTTGTCGAAATCAAATTGCTAGAAAATTAAAGTATACGTTATTTGCAAATGAACTGCATATATAACTTTGCTGACGATGAATAGCAGCCAAATAAAGAACAAGTGGGCAGTTTTTTCCCCCGCAGCTGTACATACATACGTATGCATGCCCAATCTATTGGTAGTAACTGCAAGTCCATAACAAACATATGTACGTAACTCTCATAACTCACAAACTATTAAGCATAGATTGTTGAAAGTTTACATTTAGGACTGCTGTAACATCTAGTTGTGCATCAAAGTCAATGGACAGCTTCAATACAGTATGGTCGCACAAGTCTGTAGATAGTCATTATTTAGAACATGCACAAAAACTTGGCAAATTGTGAAGAAATGTCACCAAATTTGGCTCCAATAAGTTTTTAAAACTGATCTCAGCACTGTATTAGCTTTTACATTTTGCTGAGAAATCTCTAAACTTCTATTGAAGTTTTGTATCTACCATGGAGAGGCTCAGGCATTGGGGTTATGGATTTTGATGAAATGTTGGTGGGATTTAGAGGACCCCTAGAGAAATAAAATGTCAGGGAATTTGCTGGCAACACTCAAGATTTTTCAAAAAAATGTCAATTAAAGATTTAATACATTTTTATAAACTTAGAATTTGTACTCGGTAGCAGAGCCAGACTATAGTGACGTAGTTCTGCATCCCGCTGTGAAGCCTAAGGTCCCTTGTTCAAAACCAGAGGACTATTTTTTGCTTTTTTTCTTCTTGAAATACATAAATAAACTTAAAAATTTTATAAAGAAAGTTTATAAAAGGTATTGAAAAGCAGTCTGGACTTCATCAGAGGGTTGTTAAATCGAATGGGTTGCAAAATTACAAGTTGACTGTAATTACATTTTGCAAATAATTTGGTTTTGTTTTGCTAATTAAAGATGTACTTAAATACTTGATGCAGGATAAATCATGAAAACATACTAAACTATTATATTGATATATTTTGCAAATTTTTTAAATTGTGGAGTAGGAATATTTCTCTTTAGAAAACCACATTCTTCTATCCACAGCTTATTTACCACCGATGTTTTGAAAGAATTAATTTAAAACAAAGTATCAGTAGCAGGCATTTTCATCACTACAAGCCATAAGTTCTTGCCTCACATTTTTATCTCAAATCAATTGCTCATTTCCATTTATTTCTTATTTGCATTTATTGCTTAATTCTTAATGAAAACCATTCTCAAATACGTGAAAATCGTATATAAAATTGAATTTTTCGCAAAATGTAATTTAATACATTTCGCAATCAATGATTTTCGATGATTTCGCTCATCAATAATTCATTCAAGTTGTATGGAACATTTTAATAGTGGTTTTTTTTTTTAAAGTTTTAAAAAATGGCTTTTTTTCATTTAGTCACATTAATTTCCTGTCATATATACTTTTCAAGTTTATTTATGTATATAAGAAAAAAAGCAGAAAGGAGTCTGCCAGGTTTAAACCCGGGATCTTATGCTTCACAGCAGGATCTGGAACCATGGCACTATAGTTTGCACTTCTATCATATATAAATTCTAAGTATATAAATATGTATTGAATCTTTAATTGCCATTTTCTCGAAAAGTTTTGACAGTTGGTGGCTAATTTTTTGGCATTTTTACTTCTCTATGGGTCCTGAAACCCACCAGCATTTCATTAAAATCCGTGACTCTACATCTGAGCCTCCCTTTGTCAGTTTCAAATAAAATAACTGAATGAAGTGCATCAAAAATTTATTTACATGGTCACCTGAAGAACTTTAGGTATATTAAGGACTATGGCCAGCTTAAATATATTAAAAGTCTACGGACAGTCATTATTTATAGCATGCCTAAAATCTTGTCAACAGTCTTGGAGAGTTTGAGCAAAATATCAGAAGTTGGCTTTTTTTTTTTTTTTTAATGAGTTGGGGACAGTTTCTAAAACTGCTCCCAGCTTGGCAATATATCTTTTATTTGGAGCAAAATTGACAAACCTTAATACTGTAGTAGAGACGAATATGATGCGACCCCATAATTTTTCATCAAGATAATTAGAAAAATTCTATGCTTAGGCCTCAAATTTAGCACAAATCGGGTTTTTTAACGGGAAATGATCAGTGAAAAGATATTGCGTTATATTCGAGCCAATATGTTATTATTGAATTATTGTGTCTCAATTTCAAATTAAATAAATAATGTGCATCAGAAATGTATGTAATTTATAAACATACACGAGAGTCATGTGGTGTCCCCATCAGATTTTTTTTTTCTCTTTAGTGTGTATGTGTAATATTTTAATACAACACAACTGGTTTTTTATTTTGTTTTTTCTAGGAAGCATATGTTAAATGATTTATTAAGATTTGATGTAAAAGATAACTCATGGGGAAGGTAATTATGCTCCGTTTTCTTATCATTTGATAGTTAAACTCTCATTTATTGTCAGATCAATAGTGTGTTTAATTAAGTTTGTATTATTTTACATATGTGCAGAGCTTTCACCACTGGAGCACCCCCAGCACCTCGCTATCATCATTCTGCTGTTATTCATGAGAACAGCATGTTTGTGTTTGGTAATGTTATGTTTCTTCATCCTGAACAAATGTATTTCAGTGTCTTTTCTTTTTTACCCTCAGAGAATCTTGGAATAGAATAAAACTGGAAACCTGTTTTCCTGTTAAGGCATTTGCGTATGTAAGAGGAATTGAGTTTTATTAAATTACCACACACATAACAATGATGAAACTGTATATATCTTTCATTTTTGATTTCCTACCTTTGTATTGGTTGGTGACTGCTTTGTTGTTGATGAAGAGATAATTTTTTGTATCTCTTGAAATATGAATATAGTTTTTGTTACTTTTATCCGTATTTCATATTTGGTTACTTATTTTTTACTTTATCTTTAAAGTGCTCTTAATAGGCATTCAAGAATAGAAAAAAAAAGAGGGATTACTCACCTATTTGGATAACACTGTTTTCCTTGATAAAACAATTTTAATAGTATGTAAAAGATAAATTTAGGTAAAAGTGACTGTAATCAAGATGAGAAAGCAAGCTTTAAAGTTGAAAAATTGTATGATATTCTTGTTTTGTAATTCTTTCTTTTTTTTTCTTAAAAAAGCAATTGTAACATTAGCAAACGCAAGTAAATTGCAACATTAATATTGATAATTAATTTGCACAATAATGGCCCATTTTGAAAGTGTTTTATTTCATAAAATGTAATAAAATGCATTACTTTATTACATGCAAAAAATTACTTTTGCAACTAATTTTCATAAATATTTTATCTTTTTGAGATAATTTTGCCTACATGCCCTAAAATGGTAAATATGAGTGTTTAGAAAAACGGGCAAGATATATCAATGAAACATATGATTTTAAATCACCATCCTACCCACTTTCCAAAAACATTTGGCTAAGTTAAAAAAGTTAATAATCTTAAACAATCTAAATTTTATTGGTTTAATTTTTCCCTTTTTCTACAGTTGTTTTAGACATACAGTGCATTTCTGACCCAAACTTTTGTTGGATATTTGCATTCATGCAAATATTTTCTTAGAAATTTTTTTAAACTTAGATCTGACTCCTTTCTAAGCAGAATTTTCAAGGTGAAAAGAAAAAAAAGATGATGTAGAAAACTTTCCTAATTGTAAAGAGTTAAGAACAATTTTTTCTGACAATGAATGAAGTTTTTAAAAACTAAAAGATTTTATGAAACTTTATCACTTTTTTTTTCTCTCTCTCTCTCCTCTGTAACCAACTTGGCAGGGAGGGGGTTTATTGTGGATTTCTTGTTTATTGAAGCAAATTTCTGTGTACTTATTAAATATATTTAAAAAACCTTTTAGTTGTATAAAGGTTATTCCAAACAGATTTTGGATAAAAAGTTGTTAAAAACTGTGTTCCACACATGTCTAACGAAATGGCAGAATCATTGAGTCTAGTCGTGTTTATGTTTTTCTTGTGTAAATAACATAACTGTAGCATCCAACAATAAGTATCTAAAAACATAGATAATGAAATTGCACTATGTTTCAAAGTGCAGAACATACCGTTATATAAGTTTTGAAGTTCTATAACTTTTATTTTGGGGCAAATCAACTTGCTTAGCTACCATCAGTGTATACTGTCTTTAACTTAACCTGTCATAAATCTGAGTGAAATGCTTTTCATTTTTCTTTTTTAAAAATGAAATGTTATTTTTCTTCCTAACAGGTGGCTATACAGGTGACATCCATTCAAATTCTAATCTTACTAATAAAAATGACTTATTTGAATATAAATTTACTTCAGGACAGTGGGTAGAATGGAAATTTGAAGGAAAGTAAGTGGAGAGATTTTTAAGCTGTTCCTTTTCATTTTTTATATGATTTCATGGTATAGCTCTTATCTAAATATTAAATTCTCTCTCTCTCTCTCTCTCTCTTTGATCACATAATTTATTTATAGCTGTAAAGTATAACTATATAAAGGTTTATGGATAAAATAATAAATAAACTAGAACTTCCGGAAGTATGGTTATTTTTTAAATATTTTTTAATAATAAATTAAATTGTAGTGTAACAGAACTTGTGTGTTAGTGAAGATTGTGTGTTTCATTTATTTTCCATATTTAGAATATAAAATATATATAATGTATGAAAATTATTATGGCTTAACAAAGCAATGTTTAATGTAATTTAATTGCATTTTGTGGCTGATTCAAGAAATTATGTATAATAAAACTCAACTTACAGTTTTTTACTTTAAACCCATAAACAATCTAAAAAATACATACTTAAATTGCAATTCTTTTACTTATTTGCTACAGTTAGTCAGTGTCATTGTACTCACAAAAGATTTGTTAATGTTTTTTTTTAATTATTATTATTTATTTATTTTCATTGTTAATGTGTCTTTCAATAGGCGACCGGTTCCAAGATCTGCTCATGGAGCTGCAGTGTATGATAATAAGTTATGGATATTTGCTGGTTATGATGGCAATGCTAGACTTAATGATATGTGGACCATATCATTATTAGGAGATTCTAAAGTTTGGGAAGAAGTAAGATAAAAGCTTGTTATATATATTTAGTTGTTAATTCACTTATACAGTTGCATACAGCATATGATTAAAATCAGCAAATTATTCACCAAGGTTCATATGATAATATTAAAACTAAAAGAAAAGAAACTGGTTTTAAATGGTTAAAACAAAAGAACTTCGTAAAAACATGCACAAAAATAAAATTAAACATTACAAATCATTTTGATTAATATAGAAGGTCTAACCTTCTTCAACTTTAAAAAGCTCGTCCTTACATGCTTGCAGAAAAGTTTTTAAAAGTGCTTGATTTTTGCCATGAGCTATTAAAGACCTGTATATGTCTTTAATATATCTACTGACAAAAGCCTACTGTGTTCAATGCATGTAATCAGGTGTTGACTGAAGTTGTGAAATCTTAAGAGCCAGCAAAAGTTTTAGGAGCCGCATTTATATTGAATTATATTAAGGGAAAAAAGCTAGTTGTGTGTATCTGGGCAACTAATCATCCGGGTTTTGTCGAACCCTCGTATAATATTTATTTTTATTTTTTAATGTATGTACAGCAATAATTTTTTGCCACATGGGCTCATTTCCATGATTCTTATTTTCTATTATTAGAAAAGAAATGGTTTAGGGATGATCCCATATTAATTTGGTCAAGTTCTAATAATATTTACTTTTGAAAAATCTGAAATAACCATACTTTTAAATCATTGCTTAAAGGGTTATTAATAATGACATTGCTATTAATATGTCAAAAGTTTCCATGGTTGACCACTTTTGAAAATTTATTACCAAATTTGACCTGAAAAATTAAGCTCCCAAAACTCAACCTAATTTGGCGATATTTTCTAAATTTTATGAGGAATTGCCAAACCCTACTATTTTACAATGGGAGTAATATTATCATTCAGAAAATTGGGGGAGGGGGGTCAAGTTTTTAAACGGTTGCATACAGGGTTGCCAATAACAACATTGGTTATATTGTTAAATATACTAATGTGAAAAATTGCCAAGGTTGGCCACTTATGATGAGCTACATCTAAGTTTGGCTCCAAAAAATTAGTTCTCAAAACTGAACCCAGCTTGCCTGTATCTTCTATATTTTTCAAGAAACTGTCAAACTGTTATGATTTGAAATTATCTTTTGTTCTAGCGATCTATGAGTAGTAAAATTCATTCCTTGTGTCTCTTTACTTAGTTTACATGGCGTCGTTGTGCCATTTTCTTTCAGCAAAGCACAGACAGATACCTGGGTCATTGACGGTTAAGAAAAATAACACTATACGATTACTTCAGCCTCTATGCCATTTGATTTAGAAAAAAGATATTTGATTGTTTGATTTTTTTTTTTCTTTTCTTAACTTTAATTTTGGTACTTTAGAAATTTAACTATAGCTTTTGGTAAAGTCATGGCAAAACCCTACTGTTTTAAAATTTAAATAATTTTTCATTATAATGAAGTAATTTGAAGGCAATAATAATAGTACCGGGTGTCCAAAAAAGAACTCCCTGATTTCAAAATTAAATATCTCGAAAACAAAGATCGATAGAGGAATACAGTAAACGTTATGTTTATTGTGAAAGCTGTAAGAATTTTATACAGCAGTTTAAAATAATAGTTACAAAAGCTGCTAACAGATGGTGCTGTAATCGCCATACGTAATGCCTAGTATAAATAGTGATCCGAAGCCCAGAGCGATCAGTTCCACTATTGAAGCATGAAAGAAGGTTAGCGTACCGAAGGAAGAGATTAAAACCATGTACTCCATTGAACAATGCGTTTTTCTGGTGCTAGAGTACCACAGGTTAAAAGAGAGTCCTACGGCAACAAGGCGCAGTTTTCAAACACGATTTATTGTTCCAAAAGGACCCGATGTGAAAACCATTCGTACGCTCTTCGCCAAATTTCAACAAACAGGCAGCGTAACTGATGATCTAGTGAGGAATGTTGGCCGCAAGCAAACTGCAGTTATGCCTGCAAACGTCGCCACAGTTTCTGGAATTATTCAGCAAAATCCAATGTCATCCGTCCATAAAAGTGCATCTGAGACTGGTTTGAAGTGTTCCAGCAAGCATAAAATACTGAGAAAGAGCCTACACATGTTTCCATTCAAAATTCAAACTCACCAGGCCATACCCGTACGAGCTTTACAACAAAGGGTTGACTTTGCTAATCAGATGCTCACAATGATTGATAGTGAAGGATTTGATGTTGGCTGCATCTGGTTTACAGATGTAGCACACTTCCACCTGAATGGATTCGTGAATAAACGGAACTGGCAATTTTGGGATTCCGATATTGGTGTGAAGCGAAACCCCTGTATTCTCCTAAAGTTACTGTGTAGGCTGCAGTATGCAGCAGAGGCATTATTGGCCCTTTTTTCATTCGAGAAACGGTCACTTGTGAACATTACATTGCAATTTTGGAACAATTTGTCGCCACACAGCAAGTGTTACAGGATCGACCACGTACTGAATGGTTTATGCAAGATGGAGCCCGACCACATCGTACTGAACAAGTGTTTCGCTTTCTTGATGAATACTTCAGGAATCGAGCCATTGCTTTAGAATATCCCAAATTTACTGGTGCAGGCATGGATTGGCCTCCATATTCACCTGATTTGACTCCCTGTGACTATTTTTTTTGTGGGGCGTATTGAAAGACATTGTCTACCCGAAGCACCCCGCCACGCTGGACGAGCTTGAATCGGCAATCTGTGTTGCATGTGAATCCATTTCTGTTGAGACACTACGAAATGTGATGGCAAATTTCATTCTTCGTTTGTGCCACCTCTGTAGTGCCAATGGTGAACATTTTGAAAACATTGTGATGTGATTTTTTGCAATGAATGTTTTAATACAATTATTTCATTTATGTATGCTGATAATGAGCTGTACAGCATACAGCGCCATCTGTTAGCAGCTTTTGTAACTATTATTTCTAACTGCTGTATAAAATTCTTATAGCTTTCACAATAAACATACCGTTTACTGCATTCCTCTATTGATCTTTGTTTTCAAGATATTAAATTTTGAAATCAGGGAGTCCTTTTCTGGACACCCGGTACATGCTTCTTAAACTTGCTGTAGGTTTCCCTCCACAGTTTGAATTCTCAGCAGAAGATGAAAGACTTCTCAATTTTTGCATCTTTTAAAAACTGGTAGCAACTACTAAACTTTTGGAACCACTGATCTAGCATTCACACATACTGTATTCTCACAATTTACTTCAGTGTTAGTTCAAAAATCAAACCCTCAACTGTCTGTATTCTAATACAATGACTTAATCACGAAGCTACCATTGTGATGATATTACAACTTAATAATTCATAGACACTGTTTTGGTTAAGCATTAATAATTATACTCAGAATGTATTTTAACTTGTAATCTAAGTTTAATACTATTTATTGCTTTTTCCTTTTTAAGCTAAAATTGTTTTTCTTTTTTAGGTTCCCCAGTCTGGTGACTGCCCACCTACTTGTTGTAATTTCCCTGTTGCAGTTGCCAGGGATAGTATGTTTGTATTTTCAGGACAAAGTGGAGCTAAAATTACTAACAGCCTTTTCCAGTTTCATTTCAAAGAAAGATAGTGAGTTTTAAATTATTTTTGATCCAAGCCTTGCCTCTTATTTTGTTACGTGCATATCCATTCTCAAAAATGTTCAGATTGCCAGCTTTGAAATTGCATTTTACAACACTTTTGTAAATAACATAGACATAAATAACATAGGAATTCAACATGATATAATTATCAACCTAGATTCAGTATTAATAACGTTACTTCTTACAGTTTCTTTTTAATTATCTTTAAGTCTTGACTGCAAAAATACATTAATTTTGTATTTTCCTGCTTAGTAAATGTGCAAATTTTATTTCACATCCGTAAATCTTTTCTTCTTCCCTTCTTTTCACTTTTCTTTAGTATTAGTAAAATTTATTAGTATCTGTAAGTTATTATTATTATTTTTTTAATGCATAAAATTAAAAATATCTTTTTGTAAATACTTTTGGTACTTACTTATTACCCAGGCGGCCCGTCAAGATGAGCGATTTTTCACAAAGATAAATACTGGATTCTTTGAAATTACTGATGGTTCCGAATGTGATTGGCAACAGTTTGCCGGCACATTTTCCGAAAAAATTATTTGGTGGGAATGACCACAATAATAATATGTAAATACCATATTTTTAACTGTAAGCATAAAAGAGTGTTTTTGCTACAATTTTTTTTCTGCTTGTTGATATTAATAAAAATTATTTGTACAATTTTGTTATAGCATTCAAAAGCAAATACTGTATATCTCAATATATAATGCACACTTTTAATACAAAAAAATAAGATCAAAATTTATGGGTATATGTAATACACTGGAAATTTTACTATAAAAATGATACTTTAAAAATAAGGAAAAGATGAACATAAAGAAATTACATTTCAACTGGTACCTAAAATGCTGTTTATCAAAAAGAAATGGCATACCTTATGAATTTAAAAATTTCTATTATCGAGCAGCATGAAAAGTTTTTTATATTCTTCTTCTGTTATATTTTCAGGCACATCATTAAAGTCAGTTTCATGGTGAACTTCACTGTTACTCTGATCCATAAATAAATACTATCTTCTGTCCCATCTAGAAAGTTGAATATACTACATTTAAAAAAAGATTTTTGAATTATTTTAGGTTTAATTTTATTCTGTGCTTTTATTAACCACACTCGCAAACTGTTTCTAGAACAGTATGATGTGTTTGGCCTCCTTTTGTAAATGTTTTCTCCCTTCTAACATCCATCTGTGCCAATGTCATTTTAAATTCCTTTGGATGGTTTAGTGATATGCACATCTAAAGATTGAACTAATGGTATTAATCCACCTGAAATATCTGGCATGTCTGTGTTGCACTTTCATCAATTTATTCATGTTATTTATTAAATGGGTGATTCACAAAGAAAAGGATGTGTGTCACACAAAGGATATGCATTAAAATTTTTAAAATGTAGTTTCAAACTTTAAGTGCACCTTATGGGCTGAGATATTTGATACTTCATATAAATTTCAAGATCTCAAATTTTAATTCAGTCATAGGAATTATTTCTTTAAACATCAATTGTTTTTTGATTAAAAATAGAAAAAGAAAGCATTTTGCATACTTCTTCACAAAATATTTTAATTCAAACATTTAATAACAATTTGACTAATCTCTATACTACTAATAGAATAAATGATATGTTTATTTGCTAATGGCATGCTCTTTTTGACACTTTTCAACAAATTTGAAAATGCATAATTGTGTTATCTCTGTGTCCATGCTTTAACTGCTGTAATATGCATCAGTTGCCAGATTATTATGCATTATAGGCTTGTGCTATACCATGTACCCTTTCAAAAATAGTATATGTAGCATTAATAGTTATGTCATTGGACTGCACAAAAAAGGATTCTAATACATTACAGTCTATAAGTTACGGAAAAAACACTCATAATACTGGTGTTAAAGGATAAAAGAGTCTATAAGTTTTCCTTGTTAAAAGTGTGTTTTAGAAACACTGATTTGTTTTTAAAAAAACTATTTGTTATTTGAGATATGATTAAGCTTTAAGGACAATTATAATAAAGATAAACTTTAATGTCTTATCTGCTTTAATTAGTTTATTTTCCTCCAATGCTTAACCCTTTGACACGTGGTGGTCGTGTCGTGAAACCACTCTTTCCAATGCTTTCAACTGCTAGTTGCAAAAAATAGCATTAAATGGTTCCAAAGACAAAAAAGTACACCCATTGCCATCTCTCAAGCTACCAGCAACATGCCAGTTTATGGAATCGCCTAGCTAAAGTCGTTTTTTTGTCACAGCCGCCGCACTATATAAAGTTCTTCTATATAGATGTGAAGATGGCTGCGTGTTAAAGATTAAGGGCAGATATTTCTTTTTTGTTCACCTCCTGTCATGAGTTTTTGAATGGAACTACCATATTGGCCCGAATTTAACACGACCATGAAATTTTTCATCATGATAAATCGAAAATTCCTATATTTCGGCCTTGAATTTTCATGAGTCAGGTTTTTTATAGGCAATAAAAAATCAGAAAACACCGCATTATATTCAGACCAATACAGTAGAATTGTGGGGGAAATTTCGTAAGTGGGTGTCGTCGCCAAGTCAGATACGTCGCCAAATTTGAAGTTCGTTAGACAGTTTGTTTACGGTAGTGATAGTTTCAGATATCTGTTGCAACCTGTGTATGGAGTTGAGTTGTTGGCCGGTCCTGTAGTTTGTATAAAAAATGATCGTTTGATTGATTCAACGGTAGCAGGATGTTTGGTAAAGGAATGGTGTGATTGGTTTAGGCAGTTTAACTGTAATTGGTAAACCATTAGTTAGTTAAAAAGTTTTTTATAAGAGCGAGAGTTGGAGTTTGATGCATAGATTTTTGTTTTGTTTGGTGCGGGGTACGTGAGTAGTTGTTACGGGGATTATTAGGTGTATTTTTTTTATTTGGTAACGTCGTACGTTGCTTAAAGGTGTGTGAATGTTATGTTATTGTATGAAAAGAAAGTGTGTGTTTGTTAGAAATAGGGTGTGAATATAAGCAGAATGTTGGTTTTACGTTATCAGCTGGTGTGTGTGTTTGTTAGAAATGTAGTGTCAATATAAAACTAATTAAAAGAAAGCATGCTGGTTTTGTGTTACAAGCCCCGGTGGGTGTTAGGGATATTTCTGAGTGGTTAATTAACAAAAATAAAGGTAAGTGCTTTTTTTAAACGAATCTTTGCAATGTTTAAGGTTTTTAATGTGAATTTTAAATTTATATTTGATGTTGTTATGTTTTCATAAGTGATATACTGACTTTATATGAGATGTATAACGAGGTTGTTTAATCCACCGATGTTTTTTTGAGTTGAAAACAGACAAATGTGTGCCCTGTTTGCAAAGTTGTACAGCTAAGTTGCTTAATCTACTGTTTTTTATTAGTTAAACACGGTCCACTGTTTGCCTAGTTTACATAGCTGTATAAATAAGTTGCTAATTCCACTGTAGTTTTTTTAGTTATAAACGGTCCACTGTCTGCTCATTTTAAATTGCCTGTTACTGAATTCGCAGACATATTTTAGGTTAAATATGGACGGTGTATTTTGTTTTAATGTCTTTGTTAGTGGAATATATGTGCAATTTTCAGTGGTGGGAAAAACTACTTTTTTTTTGTAGCGCGCTACAACTACCGCTACTTTTCGAAAAATGTAGTTAACTACAACTACAACTACTTTTTGACAAATGTAGTTAGCTACACTACTTTTGAAATGTAGTCGCTACTTCGCTACTTTTTCGCTACTTTTAGGAGACAAATTTTGCTAACAGATTCAATTTGCATTACATTCATATTTAAGGATATTTATATCCTAATTAGAGAAAACTATCGATATCTAAAGCCTTGGTTTTCTACTCGCGTCCAGCGTGATTAATGACCTCAGCGGGTGTCTCTCGCGTCCAAAGAACGAAAGGTGGTTTCCTTGTAGCGTTGAGCGCCGCAGATTTGGTGGACGCACGGAAGACCCCGGGCACCTTTTCGCCTTTAATTAGAAAAAAACTATTGCTCTAATAAACAACTACCAGGCGAGTATTTGAGCAGGGGGAGGTGGGCCCCCTCCGAAAATGTAAAGCAATTATTAAAAAGGAGCTATTTTGAAACATTTCTTTTAACTTTAGAACAATAAAGTTTAAAATACCGAATCGTCCCCCTCCCCCCGAAATGGAAGCCTAGCCCATATATACGCTACTGGCAACTACTGCTAATTATTGAAGTATTGCTGAAACTAATTAAGTTTTAATACCTCTATGATAAAAATAAATTGGGAAAGTGAGCTCTGAAAGCATGAGAAAAATCATGAGAACTAAAAAAGTTTTTAAAAATATAATAAAATGGATGTCTGAACGGGAAAAAAAGGCCCGTTTTGAGACCCCTTTCATGTTGTACAAACATTCTAGTTTCTTGAGCACAAATCAAAATTAATGAGTATAAAGGCCTTTTTTCATGACTTACCAAATTAGTGATTTATGACGAATGACCCTTGTGAACCATGTAATATTGTATAATTGTTTTAATTGAAAACATCACATATGATATGCATATTATAAAATAATGAAAACAATTACTAATTAAATTCATGATATATCTATTTAAAACATTGCATTAAAAAAATCCTCTATATATGTAAAAGAAATTTTAAAAGTTATTATCATCAACACAACTTTTTTTTTTGTGTTAGGTATAAAAGAATTTTATAGAATTATATTGTTATTTTAAGGCTAAGAGAGAGATAAGTCTAAGGATTTTACAAACTATTAATTATTAATAGAAATTCTCATATTTTCGTATTAAATTCTGAAAATTATTACACAAAAAACCTAATAATTTAAATATAATAGACACTTTAAAATTTTAACGAAAGAAAGCAGAATTTCAACATATTCATGGAAGACTGCCATGCCTCTAGTATAAAATAAAAACCACATAAATTTATTCAAAAACATGTTTATTAAATTTTAACAAGAGATGGATCTCAAAATTGTTATCCGCCAAACATGATCGTCGAGGAGAAAATACGTCCGATGCAATCGAAAACAATCTTTGTACAGATGCACTGGACGGCACGCCAGTGTTAGTTTTATTGAAGGCTTCTTTCATATACGTGTACGCCGAAAGCGAAGATACGGGTTTGATTGGCTCTGACAAGAACCTTGTAAGTTCTTCCTCGTAACTATTTCGAGTGCATGCGAAAGAGAAATTAAAAAAACCAGAAAAGTCATCATCCATGGGCCTCATCATCCAGTCATGATCCTCGACTGATATCTGAAGTTGTCGGAAACATATTCTGGAGGTATTTCTCCATCCATTTTTTTGGCTTCGGTCTTCCTCTCCTCCTCAATCCAGAATAGTTTGAATCTGGGATGGAAACAAGCTGAGAGAACAGTTTCTCTGTCCCACAGCAAATGACTAAATCTCGTTTCCACCTGACAACTGAAGATTTTGCGCCCCCTCCTATTTTTTAAAAATGCAACTAGGTAGCTTTCATATACCATTTAGCGCCCCTTGGCCGATGCTGCACCCGGGTACAGTTGACCTTCCTTGCTCCCCCGTAGCCAGGGACTGCCCGACACGGTAAGCAAGGCATCGGAGCCCCATATTCGAACTAAAAAACTAAGGAAAACTTAATCTGGAGCATAACACGGGGCTTCTTTACGTTTGCAGGGAGGCTCCACGTACCCTAGATCAGCTCTTGCACCTAGCTACGCCACACATTTAGCTATAAAAGCTTTCAGGGGTTAAAATGAGGCTTTCAACTTCAATAATATACGGACTGTCAAATATGCATGGTGCTCTGAAACTCATTGGCAAAAAGTTAAAGAGTGGTAAAGGTAAATAAGACGGTTATGAATCACGTAACAATGTAGGGTTTGATAAGTCGTCCTCGAGTACCTGTTAATAATTTATTTTTTCACAGAAAGTTCACTAAAATTCACTATTAACATGATTGATTACTACTGTACATTGACTAAAAGATTTATTATTAAACAATTATTAACAGGTAAATGAAACCATTTCCGACATCCACAGTGCTATATTATTCTGAACAGCCTTGGTAGAGATGGCGCCCGGTGCGGTCGCACCGTTCGCTCTACCTTAGGACCGGATCTGAAAACTGTCACTACAAACGAAGAACACTGTAACCGAGGTCAGCAATATTTTTAGCCCCTGAAATAATATCTTGGATGCATATGCTTATACCTTTTGTCCCTTTTCAACAAACTCAAAAAAGATAAGGTTATCAACTCGTCTAAAAAAAAAAAAAAAAAAAAAATGTGTACAATTTCTAGATATTTACTTTCTTTTTTTTCAGTTTCAGGTTCCACGAAAAATGTACTAATCAGTTTTAACACTTCTTTGAGACAAAAAACATTCCTAGTTGTAGAACATAATCACGTGATTAATTAATGTTTGAAAAGCTACAATACTGCAGAACTGTCATTACTCTTGTGGAAGTTGAACACACCACCAGGACACAAGGATAATAAAGAGTGCCCAAACTCAAAAAAGTGCACTATAACGTCGAAAAATGACCAAACCTTAATATAAATAAACTTAGTAAAACTAAGCATAAATAAAATTGTTGTTCAATGCATCGATCATAAGGAGGAGGCAAAGAGAAAATTAAAAATGTCGGTGATTCTTCCAGAAGCGGTCTCGATGCTTTCAAGAAAATTCCTGTGAGAAAACCGTAAGTTTTTCTCACGCTTCGTAGTTTTCCGTAGATGGTGAGTGAGAGGATGGGGGGGGGGGGATCGCTAATTGCGAGGACTGACTATATATCATGTCAGATTTGAAAGGATATCGCCTAAAAGGAAGTTCACGGAATACTGGACACTGAATGATTGGCAATCATCCTGACAAGTGGACACTACACTGTATTTATGGGTGCAATAAAAAAAAGATCAAAGAAAATTAATGATGTTACAAAAGCATACAATTTACAGATATGTAAAATTCCTTTTCGAAAGCAAAAAATACTCATTTTTATGTTGATTTATGTTGCAAACACGCAATAGCAGTCAAAAATATGCAGACCCTGATCAGACATAGAAGGGGCCCCGGGGCAAAAAAAAAAAAAAGGTTGTTTTGGGCCCCTATACTATTACAGACATTTTAACTTATTTGTGATTGTTTTCTATTTTCCCAGCATAAAAATGAAACATTTCAAAATAATTCTAAAATTAAATTAAAAATTACCCATGTATTTATACTCATTTAGAACAAGACTATGCATTTAAAATTGATTTTAATATATTTTTAATCCATTTGTATTATTAGCGTATGTGTGCTCTGAGTTCCACCTGCCAGAAAATTTTCTTTTCTTCATCATAATATTTAAAAAAATGCTAACTAATGGATATTTTGTGATAAGTACATATGGCCATGAATTTTGAATAACGCCTTTAATTTCTATTTTATTGATCTAGTCTTAGAAACCATTATCATTGTGTTAGAAAGAAGAACAGAAAATAAGTCTTGAAGCCTTTTTATTTTTACCCAATTATGATATAGATAAAGGAAATTTAGCTTAATAAAAATTATTATTGCAGCATATATAAATTTAATATACAATAAATGGAGAGATTTGCGAGGCCTTTATTTTTCAGGGGCTCACGGGCCCACACGCCCGTGTGATAATGAGACTCTCGAGGCCCCATCAAAATAACCTCTGTTCAACTTTGGACCTCTCTTTCCTTCCTTTTTTGTCCTCTTTATGGCAGATTGGTGATTCTACAAATAATACTGAGAACGATAAAAAGAAAAAAGATGCACAATGTCAGGCTTCCGCTTCAGGCAAAGCAAACACCCTCCCCCCCCCCCCTCGTGTGCGTGTGTCCCCTGCATGAGGGGGGGGGGCGGGGGAGAGATTGGGTGTCTTTCAAGCATCAGTTTCAGTTATGCTTGGAGTCAGAAGAGAGAGAAATTGCACCACGGGATCAATCGCCGGAAATGATGACACGGCAAAAGTAGCTTCCAAAATTCGCTACAAACTACTGTTTTTTTGTAGCGCGCTACACGCTACACTACTTTTTTAAAAAAGTAGCGCGCTACACTACAAACTACAAAAAAAAGTAGCGGCTACTGTAGTTTCGCTACAAGTAGCGCGCTACTCCCCAGCCCTGGCAATTTTAATGCGTTAAAAAACTTTGACTTTGCTGACCGTGCGCACCCTCTTGTATGATTTTATCATTTTGTAAAATGGTGTTTCATATGTTAAAAATTTGGCAGCAAAAAAAAAGTGCCAAACAAAAGTTGGCAAAACAAAACAGATGTTGGCCAAAAAAAAGTCGCCAAACATAGGCGACACCTGCTTACAAAATTACACCCAGAATTGTGCTAATCTAATAAGACCCCTGGTCAAGGCAACAATAGGAATGGAAGGGAAAATCTGTGCTGTTGGATCTTATCGATGATGGTGGTGAACAGGTAAATTATTTTTATACAGTAGTGTAAGCACTATTTGTATAGCCAAAAAGGGGGGTGGTAAGGGAGTCAGGCCTCCCAATTTTCAAAAAGAGCCTTTTTTTGAAAAATTCTTGGGCGATTTTGACTTCCAAAGCTCTTTTCTGACTATGCCACTGGTAAGCACAA
The DNA here is from genome assembly GCA_038373885.1 of Cheiracanthium punctorium. NCBI lineage: Eukaryota > Metazoa > Arthropoda > Arachnida > Araneae > Cheiracanthiidae > Cheiracanthium > Cheiracanthium punctorium. Next base: position 172,264 of record JAWZYV010010046.1, read on the forward strand.
ATAGAACTGTATTGAAAAGTGTTTTATAATAAATGCATTAGCATGATGTATGTTTCTTCTTTTTCTCCTTTACTAGCTGGACAAGAATTTCCACTGAACATATTTTGAGAGGAGCTCCCCCACCACCAACTAGAAGATATGGTCATACAATGGTTGCTTTTGATCGACATTTATATGTATTTGGTGGAGCTGCAGATAGCACATTGCCAAATGATTTACACTGGTAAATTTTGCTCTTTACTATTCTCTTACTGAGCCTTCCTTAAAGAAAAAGATTTCTGATGAAAAAATTGTTAAATGCTCTCTGAAAATTAATTTTCAAAATGCTTAAAATAAAAATGTGTAAAAAACTTAATGCATTTTTTGTGCAAAATGTATGATATAATATCTGAATCAGATAAGAACTAAAAAGGATTTTTTTTTCAGGGGGGGGGGGGGAGAGACTATACTTTTTACCTGTAGCAATTATCTAACTATAGGCATAACATATCTTACTATAATGTTTTATAAATAAATTTGCTGCTGGTGCTCATAGATGCTGTGCCAGTACAGCATGAATGGTTTTGAATGGTGCCAAAATCTTTTGCATTAAGCTGTCTTTTTGATAATTTTTCAATTTTCTGCTATGTTAATTGCCATTATATATATGTACATATATATGTATATTTCTTTTAGCTTTGATCTTGACTCACAAACTTGGTCAGTCATCCAGCCCTCTGCAGATAGTGAGGTATGTACTAAAATTATGTTCAAGTTTCCATATGCATTAATATGGAACACTGCCATTATACTGAATGTTTTTATGTATGCCTGTCAACTATTGGGGGCTTGACCCACCGTATCTTTCCCCTATATGAACACGCATGTGTAAAGATTTCTTTTGCTTCTTTTTTTGGGGGGGGGATTCTTGATATAATTAGTTTATTTTAGTATAACGTGATTAATTTACTTTAGTATGATGTTATTAGTTTGTTATGACAATCTAAATGAGCTAAACTGACTGTGTGTGCAGATTCCTTCTGGAAGGCTTTTTCATGCTGCTGCTGTGATCAAAGATGCTATGTACATATTTGGAGGAACAATTGATAATAATGTTAGAAGTGGAGAAATATATCGTTTCCAGTTTTCTTGCTATCCAAAATGCACACTACATGAAGACTTTGGTAGATTGTTGGAAAGTCAGCAGTTCTGTGATGTAGAGTTTCTTGTTGGCATGGTAAGTCCATTAAATGTTATTCATAAGATCTTTCATTAGTCATATGTAGAATTCTGTTATGTTTTATATTTTAAAAATGGCTATTAAATTTCCAGTACTAAAGGTAATTGAGATAATTAAATTTTTTTAAATGTCTAATGTCCTTTTGATACGATGGACTCTAAAAAGTTAAGGAACAACCAGTTTTTTGTGCCTAATTTGCAAATGAATGAATGCAGAAACACCAAATTTGGATGACATGTGCTGAAAACAATGTGTTCTGACTGCAACTAGATGAAGTTTAGATAAGAAAAACACAAAAATGATTTACAACAACAACAACAAAAAAAAAAGCAATCTCACTGGGAAAAGTCCATTCTTGGAAAAAATAATATATCACAGTTTTATGTGGTAAAATGTCATAGAAGCATAACAAAAATAAGTTTTAATAAAGGATATGCCCACCCCTAGCTTAAATGCATTGGTGGCATTGACTTTCCATGCTGTCAATTAAGGTGTCAGCTACCGAAATGGGAAGCAAAGACCAGAAACTGAGTAAGCTTTGTTCCAGCTTTCCTAAAGACCTTGCAGGTGGACTTAAAGCAACAACCTGTGTATCAAGATAGTCCCAAAGATGCTCTGTCGGATTCAGGTCTGGAGATTGAGCTGGCCATTCCATTCGTACTAAACCAAGACCCTCAAGATATTCCTCAACAATTACAGCTTGGTCAGTTCTTGCATTATCATCCATCAGAATAAAATTATTGCCAATTGCACCAGTATATGGGCAGACTTATGGATCAAGGATCATATCCCGATATCTCACACCGGTCAGAGTTCCTCCCTTGAACACATGCAAGTAGGTCAGTGTGACCACCGAGTGAGATCCCTGCCCAAACCATTATTCCACCACCTTGGTAACTGTGTCTTTCAACAGTGCTGGATTGATGGTATCTGGTGCTTTTTTCCCTCCAGAACAGCAGGTGTCCTGAATCGCTCTCTAGTGTGAATCTGGACTCATCTGTAAAGAATACAGAAGCCTATCGCTGTCTGGTCCAGGAAAAATGTTCTCTTGCCCAAGATAAGTGGGTCCTTCTCTGTTGTCCTTTGAGGAGGACACATACTATTGGTCGTCTTTCATAGACCTGTATTGTGAAGACGCCTTCATACCATACTAGCAGATATTCTTCTCCCTGATGCTACACAGTGGTGTGCAACAAGTTGCGACACAGAAATGGTTCTTCTCCTTCGGGTCAAAAGAGTTATAAAATGGTCTTCTCTAGGTGTCGTAGCTTGTAGTCATGTCTGGAACATGTCTTCTGGACACAAAAACTTTGATTTGATACTGATTCCAGAGATGGTGCACCACACTGTGAGACGCATTAAGACGCCTAGCAGCATCAGCCTGTGACAGCACCATTTCCATCCATCCGACCAATCGCCACCATAAGGAATTGAGCAAACAACTTCTCTCAGACATTGTGGGACCCTATTGCCTGCTGTTAATGAATCTGCTAACAAAATCTATAAATCAACAAAACTTACACATGTATGTACAAGAACCTGATATTTGCACATTTTTCTCTCACTCATATGCCTGTTCTTTTCTATTTAAAAAAGTGGTAGCTATCGTTTTTTGCATAAATTTGCTTAAAAGTTCATTTTTATCAATTATATAAACTAGAAATTTTATTGTTAGTGTCATTTTTTTTTTATGATGAGCTTCAAAAAAACCTGTTCTTTCTTAACTTTTTGAGGCCACTGTATTTGGAAAGGCCACACTGCTTGTAAAGTAACCAATCTTTCATGTCACACTAAAAGATACTGATAGGATACATATGTATATGTGTGTGTGTGTATGAAAGAATGTATGTATCTATTGGAAATATATTGTCTGTAGGAAATATATATATATAGCTCTAGCTTTTTTAAGACCTCACTAGCTGTTACCTTTCATTAATGAAAAAGTACTTTGAGATAGGTGTCTCTACATTGCATTTCTCTGTAATAATTTTACATTTTTACCCCCCTTTTTTTTTCCCAAGATGCTCGCTCAGAAGGATAAAACACTTGGGAAAAATTACTAGTTTGAAAAATTCATCCACTTGTCTTCTTTACACATCTGTTCAGAGTATTGATATTAAGCATCGTTTGATTTTTGCCCCTTTTTTCCAAGGGGTGGGGGTTGTAGAAAATTTAGAAAAGAGAATTGTTTTGTATTGGGCTGAAAAAAAAAAATGAACTGTTATCTTGACTGCCTCTCAGCATTGAAGAAAAAAATTATAAAAAATTGTTGTATTTCAAAAGGAAAGAAATTATGCAGAAGCTCTACAATTAGCATTCAAGAAATAAAATTTCTATGAAAATTGACCATTTTACAGAATGCACTGTTGAAATGTAATTTAACGAAAGCATTTTTTTTTATTTCTTGTAATACGATCATTTCTTTCTTCGTTTTCTCAATGATAAAAGAAGTTCACTCCTTATTTTATTTTTTTTAGTTTTTTGTATCCCGAAACAATGCACCAAAATAGATATCAGAAAGCCATACTAGAATTAGTATTAAAGGCTTAGCATTTTTCAGCTAATTATGAAATCTGTTTTGAAGTAAAAATTCAGATATGTTCTTGATTTTGTGTAATTTATTAGCCATCTCAGGCTTTGTTTCTGCCCCAAAGAAAGTTGCTTTAAAACCTCTCATGAGTTGCAGTATTTTTTGTGAGAGACCAAGAGAAAAAATAAAGTCTGTGTTTTGCTTATGTTTCATAATTTAATGTTTATTGCTGCAAATGGAATTTTAAAATAGTCTAAATCATTAATGTGAAAAATATATGTGAGAAAGGAGTAATTAATGGTGAGACATTTTTTCTTAAAAATTAATTGTTATATAGTTAAAATTATGTAGCTTGAAAAATCTGATTGAGTTCTTCCATGTCTAAATGTAAATATTAACTGCAGCATTTAATTGTCTTTCATACTTGCAAACTTTTACAGATCTTCCGTAAAATTTACGGATTCTCCTAGTTTTTTATGCGTTTACTGAAGAGGGCTATTTTTTACGCATTTCAAGCAGTCTGACGTCACAATTAGAGATCGGCGAGAAAATCTTTCCTCTGCACTTAAGCTGCTATGTAAGTTTTTCCCCTCGAGACGGACGGAAGACCGGTTTTTACTTCCTTGTACGTAGTATAAGGAAGTAATGTGATCCCGAAAAATTTTGGGGGCCAAATTTCGACAAAAAAAACGATTTTGACTACCTCTAAATTTAATTTTAAAAATTTTTTCGATGCATCCTATCGTAGGCTAGCATGCACGATCATATTAACGCGTCTGCAACTCATTTTGACCAGCGGCGAGTCTGCTGTGGCCAGTTTTTCCATGCCGTCTGTACGTACGTACGTACGTATGTATGTAACTCGCATATCTCAAAAACTATTGGTCGTAGAATGTTGAGATTTGATATTTAGGATTGTTCTATGATCTAGTTGTGCACCTCCCCTTTTGGTGGCAATCGAATGGATAGTTTATGTACAGGACCGCCCAAAAGATTCGAAATACATTACGCTCTATGGGCCGAAATTCATTAAACTCGCATATCTCAAAAACTATTAGGTGTAGAATGTTGAAACTTTATATTTAGGATTGCTGTAACATCTAGTTGTGCACCTCCCCTTTCGATTCCATTCGACTGGATAGTTTATCTACAGAACCGCCCAAAAGATTCGAAATACATTATGCTCTATGGGCCGAAATTCATCAAAGCGTTTTTTAGAGGTATTGGGCTATTTCAAACGACTCAGAAGTGATGTATGCTGTAAAGAGTTAGAAAATGAATTTCTCCATTAAAAAAAGTGTCTTTATCATTTGTAGTTCTGCTACAGGAACACTCAAAAGATTTCCAATACATTGCGGTCAATGGCAATTTTAGGGGCATTCATCCATTTCAAGCACAATACCGTCCTACCACATAAGTTAGGTAATGGTCCGACCACGGTCACGTGCCTCCCTCAAGAACTATGCCAAAAGTCGCCAAGCTTGGCGACTTTTGGTGTACGTGTGTGCATATTTAACTCTCAAATCTCAAAAACTATTATGAAATTTCATATATAAGAATGTTGTAACATCTAGTTGTGTATCTCGATTTTTGGTTCCAATATACTGGAGAGTTTACTTACAGGACCACCGAAAAGAATTTTAGTACTTTAATGTCTATGGACATCTTCAATATAATACAACTGTAGACAGTCATTGTTTGGTACATGCCCAAAACCTCGCCGTCTGTCCTCGACCTTGGCGAGTTTTGGCGAAATATAGCCAAATTTGGCGATAGTCAGTCATTTGGTCCATGCCTAAAGTATCGCCATTTGTCATCTTTCTTGGCGAGTTTTGGCGAAATATCGCCAAATTTGGCGATAATCTGTCATTGTTTGGTTCATGCTTAAAATCTCGCCAAATTTCGTCGACATTGACGAGTTTCGCCGAAATATCGCCAAATTTGGCGCCGAAAATTATTTCGTATTTTGTGTAACACTAAAACTTTAACCCGTAGATTTTTGAACTTTTGTATTTAGAACTATTGTATTATCTAACTGTTTTCAATATCTTTTTTGACAGCAATCGACTGAGAATTTATTTACAGGGTGAGCCAAATGACTTTAAATACATTGAGGTGAATGGATGCATTCAATTCATTGAAAGTCTGTGGTCAATGACTACTTTGGCTATCCCCAAAATCTCGCAGACTATCTCAAGTTTGTCGGCTTTTGGTGAAATATCGCCAAATAAAGTGTCAGAAGGAAATATTTGAAATTGAACTCAGCTTGGCGATATCGAAATATTTGTCTAGAAATCGCTAAACCTTACTATTATTGATATTTTATCTCTTTCAAACAAATAAGTTTAGAGGAAGTGCGTCGAAAATATTTTTGATCTAATGGACGTGCAAGGAAGTCATGTGTTGGACACATCAGATTTTTTTCTCACTAGAAAAGAGAGAAGGGAAGGTTGGTGGCTAAGGCGACCATATTTCTAAACGGTAATTTGGGGATAAATCAAGCATTGTCCTCGAATCTAAACAAAACTTGGGGACACTAGAAAATATTTTCGAGGACATAACATATTACCATGTACACCTTCCAAAAAAAGTATTAGAGGGCAAGAAAATTTTTGTACGTCAATTTCATATTTAAAGCATGGTTCTTCATGAAAGATGATTAATCATTAACAAAACTGAAAGGGGAAATTTGGCTCATAGTCGGATACTTTATTGAATGTCTGTACACGCTACACACACAATGACAACAAACGTATTCAGAGATCGAATTTCGATGTTTCTCTGAGTAAATGGCGTTTTTAGTTGGGTTTTTTTTCTTCAGTTTTTTCTGAAAGAAATAAACTAAACGGAAACTTTCAGGGAAAAAAAGTTCAAATCTTTAAATTTGGGGACAAAGTATTTTTGGGGACAAAATGAAAAAAAAATCTAAATTTGGGGACTGTCCTCGAATTTCGAGGATGTATGGTCACCTTAGTGGTGGCAGCAAATGTAATCTTTTTTTTTCCCTCTTAAGGAGGGAAAGAAAGGCTCTCCTCTTTCTGCCTGGTGACGTCATGGCCGATATCCCTCCATTTTCTCCCTGCCAAAGGGAAGCGCAAGCGTATGTCGGTGGTGGTATTCTCAGTCTATAGTCTGTTCGCGCAAACCAGAGAACGAAAGTAAACAAACGGGTTATCAAAGAATTACATTTTTTGGCACCAATCTCTAGTTTGGAGTTAAGAAAGGTTAAATTCGCCTAACAGCGTAAATGGAAGAAAGCAGAAATTCATACCGTGTTTGGCACTTTGGCAAAATGCCAGGTGTTTACTCTTCGCCAGTTTCCATGTGCAATTGTTTTGTTTCGTTCTCTCTTTTCAGTCGTAGTGAAGAGTAAACTTGTTTCGTTAGCTTTTTTTTCTGTGCACGTGTTCGCTGATAGATAATGTCTTTAAGCAAACCATCTAAAAGTTATTTTCAAACTTATAAAGTTTCATACACAAATGAATTTCCCTGTATTAAAAAGTCATCAAAAGGGATAAAATTTGTTTTTTGTGACTGTGACGTGTGGTTGCGACGTGACTTTAATATATCCCATGGTGGTTGCAATGATATATCACGGCATGTTAATGGGGCAATGCACCAGAATAATGTAACTTGTTCAGAAAACAGCAAAAGCATATCCTCAGTCACAACAGCTGTATTAAACTCTGATGCTTCCTCATAGTTCTCCTCACAAATACTTAGCTTTTTTTTCCTTCTCTGTACTAGTAGAATAACTTTCTACTACTGATTCCTCCCTCTTCTCCCTTTTCAATTATAAATTTTAACTTTTTTTGGACACAATGAACTTAATTTTTATCATTCATTTTTGATATCATACTATAATTTTAAGTTATCCAACAACTGCCTATTTTCTTAAGTTTAATTGTACTAAATTAAGTATTTTAGCTCTGTAATAATTTAGTTAAAATGCATAGTTTAATTATGTACACAATGTATTAACCTGTATATAAAAGAAAGGGCATAGCTATTAAAGAGTTGGAAGTGTTAAAATAAGGAGAAGAGGTAAGATGTAATTTTATCAAAAAAACAAAAAGAAAAAACCATGACTTTTTAAAACACTTAAGTATTTCTATTGTATGTTTTCAGTGTGTATGTATAATATATATATGTATGTATGTGTGTTATAAAGGGATATATTTATGCCCACGCGTTATCTAGTATAAAAATTTGAAAAATGTCGTTCGTGCATAATTTTACTGATGGCCATTTCTGAAAGTTGGCAAGTATAGTCTTTATGGAAAATCAATAAATTAACAACTTTCTCTTAAATGGATTAAAAAAATGTATACTTTGTATTATTTAGACTAATGATGGCAATAATATAAGTGTTTTGATGTTGTATTTATTAATGTGTAACTTTTTGTTTATGCAGATTCATGTTCATATTAATGCTTTCAATTATAGGAATTAGTTACAGTCTAATTAATCTATGGACCTTGTGTTTACAGGAAGAAAAATGTATACCTGCTCATATTGCCTTTGTTTCAGCACGCTCACAGTGGCTAAGAGGGAAAATAAGACATTCCAGAGAAAAGCAGAAAGACAGAGTATGTAAATTAATTAAATATTGGTTACTAATTATACATATTTTACATGTATTACCATGTTTCCATGAATACTTTAATAAAATTATACTGGCAACTATTTGTTTGTTTCCAATAATTGATTTAGTGAATCTTGAGTTTGTAATTTTCAAATTATTATTGAAAATTTTATTTATTGTTTGGGTATTCTATTTTGTTGCTTATGTAATCTTTTATTATTTGAAGTTATTTATATGATAAAAGATGGATTTTCTCTCTCTCTCTGGTAACAAAACAATTGTAACATAGGTTGAATGCAGTTGCTGTAATTTTGTTTGATTAAAAATCTCCAGCAGCAGATGCAAAAAATAATGATCCGTCAAGCAGTACATTTGATTTTCATTCTAAATATTAAAGCAAAATCTTGTTTTTACTTTATATATATTGTGCATTTCCATATTTAAAGCAATTTCAATCCATGAATACAATTTCAGTAAAAATTCACTTATGCCCCTACATAAAGTTGCCCCTACATACTGTTCAGTCACTATTTAATCACATTAGCTAATAATTTAGAAAATTATTGACTAATGTGATGCATGCAAGATCATATACCCCTCATCATAGCTTGAAAGGAAATGACAAGTTACTTTTTCTGTGCCTTAAAAAATAACTGATTAGAAAGTTTAGTAATATCTGCTCATGTGATATAGAATGTAAAATTAAAGGACATGTTACTTGGTATGTTGAATATATTACAGGCTACTTAAAACCAGACATGCTAAAAGAAATTTCTTATCCTTTGAAATAATACTGTGTCTATTTATTCAGAAACACATGAACAAAATTTCTGTTCATTTAAATTTATAGGTTTTTAAACGGTTTAAATGTAAGTAATTTTGCTTTTACTTTGTTTTCAGTTCATTATTATTATCTATCTAATGTCACGCATATTTCATGCATTAAACTAGAAAGGAGATTATTTTTTGTCTGTTCTTTGTTATTAATTTAAAAATTATCATTACAACTAAAAAATTAACTGATAAGAAGGTTTAGTAATTTAAGTCGTGACATAACACCTCTTGAAATTAAAGATCGCGTGATATTCTTTGTGGACTACTGCAGAATACTAAAACCCATATATGCCAGTAGAATTTCTCTGCCCTTTAAAACAGCTATTTTGAAAAGATTTCTCAACAAAAAACAAAATTATGATGTATTTGTTTAAGATTTGTTATTTTTATTCAATTAATACATAACTATGTGATTTATAATCACCATTAACTGTTTCAGAATTCTTTTGAAAATCCTAAAGAGAAATGTAGTTCTTCTATATTACAAGTTAAACTTAAAGATGCTGTTCCTGAAGCTTTTGAACTTGTTTTAACTTATATATACACAGATCGCATTGATCCAACTAAAAAAAGTAAATATTTATTTCATGTGTGCGTATTTTATTGTATTGTGTTAAATACATTATTGTTTATTTATTGGCTTCATCTTTTCACAATGCTATGACGAATGGGATGTCTTTACAATAGAAGATCCGTTTTTCCACTTGTGAAATGTATCATTTCGTAAATGGCAAGGGATATATATGTATTATAGGAACACACATATATGTATATGTATTTATATGTATTTATATGAAAGTATATGTATTTATATATATATATAATATATACATATATATTTTCCCTCTTATATTTTTAATCTTAGCAAAAGAAACTATCACTGTTGCTTTTTATTTTCTTTTTATCTGTTCTGACATTTCTTAAAACCTAAAATAAATGTTTCTTTAGACATCATAAATTAGTTAATTAAGCTGCTGCAACATTTATTTAAACTGTAGAATACAGTATATAATTGGTCTTTTAAAATGTGTTTTGATTTTAATGAAGTGGATCTTTAAAATATTTTAACATGCTTAAACAAGTCTCTCATTTAGTTAAATCGTAAGTTTACATGAATTTCTTTTTTTTTTTTTAATTTAAGAAAACAAACTTTTTACATTTAATAATGTATCTATCAGATTTTTATGAAGAATGAGTACTAAATTACAAAAAATTATAAAGTTAAAAGCTGATCAAAAATTTAAGTTCAATTGCCTAGTTGCAAACTATACTCAAAGAACAGGTCTTTTGATATTTAATGTACTACTGTTATTCTTTATTTCAAACTGTGATGAATTGAAAGAGCTTGTAAATGAATCAATTGAAATTAGGATTAATTTGAATTTCTTAAAATAAAACATGTGGTAAATAAAGTTTGGACCATATTAAATACTTATTAGAGTCTGAGTAGTAATTATTCTCACCACTAATATTTTAATGAGAAATTATAATGTTTACACAAAATTGAGTTGATATCTGCTATTCCATGAGTTTATCTTCTAAATATTTACAAATATAGTGCCTAATGTGTGTATATAAATTAAATATTGGGTGTGTATAACATATATTTTTTAATATAATCCCCTTTGGAGTGTGCAGTTTATGCTATGTTGTAATTTAAAATATTACATTGTTATAATGATTTTTAGATTAATAGAAATTTTCAAAACTCATTGTCAGTGTTTAAATCTATTAATTTTGCTACTGATTTAGTGTGCAGTAAGCTTATAAGTGTTTTTTTTTTTAATAATCAGATATTTTAATATTTAAATTCTTAATGTTGCTAGTATTTAGCCCTTGGTTTGCTTTCTAGAAAAAAAAATTGTGTTTATATTAAAACTATGCAGCAAATCTACCCTATTACTATATCAGTATAGTCCAAAATCGTTTTATAGTGTTTACACAATTTTCTTTTCCAAACTACATTTTTAAAAAAATCATTTACTCTGCATAATCACTGTTTGTATAATCACTGTCTAGACATATATTTTAACCTGTGAAATAGACTCTCTCTCTCTCTATATATATTTAGCTTTCTTTTTGTAAAGGACATTGCTATATTTTTTATTGTTTCTAGCTGGTGCTGATCCTATGAGTACAAAAGTTGTTTTGTTGATGATGGATGTTTACAGACTTGCTGTACAAGTGAGATCTTTAAAAAATTGTGTTTCTTTGTGTTTATAATTCGTATTTGTTAATTATCGGCTTAATCTTTTATGTGTATCCAAGAATATAAGCATACACCTGTCATAATACAAACATAGATTTAAAAATTAAAACTGTTCTTAGTTTAGCAGAATGTCATATTTTAAGTCAAAAATCAATATCTCACTTTCTAATTAACAAACTACACAACAAAAAATACAAAGTTTAATTACCTGATGCATAAAACATGTATTTAACACTAAATTGAACCACAAAAGAGCAGTTCACCATGAATATTTGTAGCAGTATGTTTTGGTGTTCGGTAGCATTAATATCATGGACATATGTGCATACATTAGAAGAAATTTACCATAAAGTAAATCAGCATTATTGGGGTAGCATAGCAGTAATATTATACTTTTTTTTTTTTTTTTTTTAACATTGCAAAAAGATGGCACTGGTAGCTCTAGCCCACAGTAATTTCATGTATTATTTCTTTTTCTTGTCCCCAAAATGGTCTCTCTAAATTAGATTAAATGCATTAATTCATATTCTTCAAAAACATTTTATAAAAGAAACCGTTCTGATAAAAAAAATCCAAGGTACAATCAAAGAATTTTAAAATATGATCACGCAGTGGTCTGAGCAGTGCTGCAATTTGTGCAGGTCCTCAAAACCTCCTGTTCCTGTTCCTAAGTGAGACTCCTCAAGTGTCAGCAAAACATGCTATGCAGGTTGTAGTTTAAAATTGTTTTGTGCATTCTGTTCTGTTACAACAATGGCTTGTCTGGAATGGAGACAGTTAATTGTTATGTATTTTAAGGGCTGAAATATTAAAGCCATCAAATGAGAATTTCTCTGCCAACAGTTCTCTTACACAATATATAGCCTCCTAGTCCTTGTTTTCTAACAATTTTTTAAGAGCAAATAATATGATTAATGATTCAAACAATCTTTTAATCCTATTTCTAATGAATGTTAATTAAACTAGTATTATTTTAATTTGATTAACAGAGAAAGTCAAACTCATTAAAAATGAATACCCTCTGTAATGTTGATTGTAACAAATATCAATTTTGAGTCTGCAATATTTATTTAATTATAATTTGTATCGATTTTTTATAAGCTATACTTTGAAGTTATTATAACTGATTAAGCTTTCTTTTTCTGTTTAGTTTCATATGAGAAGACTAGAGCAGCTTTGTGTACAGTATCTAGAGGCTGCTATTAACCATAGAAATGTGTTAGTTGCATTACAAAATGCATCTGATTTAAAGTTAGATTTCATTAAGGTAACTTTTTTTTTTTTTTTAAATCTATATAATTGTTATGGTCTTCATGTCATTCATATACAGTGAAACTTCTCTGGTCCAACCACCCACCATCCCACAAAATATTGGTCCTTAAGAGGGGTTGTCATTCATAGAATTATAAGCCAGGAAAAAAAGAAAGTTAAAAAATATTGTTTGTTTTGTTATTTATGAAAGTAATACATAAATGTTACATAAAATAATTATACAACTATATTTTTAAAATTTAAGTTTTAATAAAATATTTAAAAATTATGAATTGTTTCATTCTTTTTTCTTTCTCTGGGAGTACTTATCTCTCTCTCTCTACTTAATTTTCTGCATCTGACAAAAAAGCATTTATCCAGATATTCTTCATGTATTCTGAATTTGCAATAATAAAACCTATCTGCTTTAAAGTTTGCTTTTTGGGTTTTCTCACTACCAAAAGTAACTGCCAACTTTCTCTCTGAAATTCCTTTTTTTTTTTGTGGGTGTGTGTCACCCAATCATATCAATATGCTTCTTCAACGGTAAAATCACTCGTTTCTTAGCCATGTTTCTTCTCTAACCTTCAATATTTGTATGTGATGTGTACATGTACTTACACCTGCTGTCAATTTATAATAAAGTGACTGATTCGGAATGTGGTTTTCGTTTATTTTACTTGCGGAAAAATGTCAGAAAATTTTCGGGGAGGGACCTGGTCTGGTCACTTATAGAATGTTATGTGGTCTCTTCTAGTGGATATTTTAACATTAAGTAGATAGGGGGTAAAATTGGTGCCTTGAAAATATGGTCCTTGGAGTAGAGGATCGCTTATAGAAGTTTCACTGTATTTCTGAAATGAAATATATTTTATGAAAAATTGTATACTGAAACTACTCAATATTCAAACATAATTAATTTATTTAATTTCTTGTAGTAAACTAAAAAAAATCCTAACAATGTTCCTCACAAACATTTTTTAAAATGGTCCTAGCACATCCAAACTAATCTTCAAAAGTTGAATTTGCTTAGAATGCTGTCCGTCTTAGCCTGTAGAAAACTCTATTTTCAGGACAGATCAGCAGGCTGTATGATGTTGCGGTAGCTCAAAGATCACAACTTATTAACAGCAACAATGTTTAATGAACTAATATAAGTACATAAACTTGATTAAAATACTTCACAAAAATACAAAATGTCTCTTAAATAAACAACTCATTGACACAGTTGCAAACTACAAGTAAAACTTTGAACTCCAACACATTGTAAAAGAGAAAGTAGATCTTATCTTTTATGCTTCTTTTGCTGACATAAAAGACCCACGAAGTTCTGAGCAGCTTTCCGTACTAGTACGGTAGTGGTCTGTGGAGACGAAGACATAACTTTGAACTATGCAACTAACAAGGAGGCAGATATCATTAAATTCATCAAGATAAGTTGTCTGAAGTGTGCAAGCCATACCTGCCAAATGGACCCTTAACCTTTTTCTTTTAAGATATTTAGCTGTAAATCTATTGGAATGATAAGGAGGGTTAGACCCAAGCTGAGATAGACTGATTATATGGAAGGAGATCTTAAGATATTACATGTTACTGTCTGGAGAACTTTAGCTTAGAAGAGATCAGAATGGAAGAAGGTTCTCGGAAAGACCTTCGCACACCAGGACTGTCATGTCAATAGCAAAAGAAAAAGTTCATTTCTTATTTTTAATGAACTTGGTTCAATACAAAAACTCAAAAAAGTGCAAAGTACCAAAAACTGGGAAATCAGCACATTCTTTGTAGTTTTGGACATTTTTGCTCTTGAATCTGTAGTAAACTTAGCAAAACAACCATTTTGTTTTAGTTTTTTAATTCTCTTAAGTATTTTTCCTTTAACATTAGACATTTTATTTTAACCCAGCAGGATGCATGTGTGGCTCTTTGACACACACACACACCCAAGCCCGAAAATACTTCTCGTTTTTCCCCATTTTAAAACAGGTGGTCAGGTCCATGAGTACCTGTCTGTCCACAAGGTCACCTTCCTCAGTTACAAACCAAAACTGATGAGTTCTAAACATGTCTTCAATGATTCTTAGAATGATTTGGGGTGTGTAGACACCCCATGCGCACTCTCGTGTTAGAATTTTCTAGTGCAAAGCGATGGCTTGCTGCAGTTGTTCTGTTCAGTCTTTCCTCAATTGAAATATGATAAAGAGATGAAAAAAACTTTAAAAATTATTAGAAGGGGATTTTTCAGATGAGGAGACTCTAGATGAAGAATTAAAAGATTCAAATAATGAAGACATGTTTAATGATCATCAGTTTGAGTCAGAGGAAGACTGTGATTCTTCAGAAGATGGAGCTTGCAGTCAAATTAATAATATTTAAGCTGTTATTTATCTTAAAGCATTTAATTATCAGAATAAATGGTAGAATTTTAAAGATTTTTTTTTCATATTTATACCATTTAATATGTTGTGGTGTGCTGACAGTGCATGTCCATCCTCGTGTTGCATTTTAAGGCACATGCCCTGCTGGGTTAAAAAATGATTTCAGATTTATATTGTTTTTGTTCAAACTATTTTTTAAGCTAACTTTTATAAATATAAAAGATAAAAACATACTGAATTTTTTCTCTCAGTCATGGTTTATCTTTCTTTTAATAAATTAGTTTAGTTCCTGTAGCTCTAGAACATATATCGGCAACTTGAGAGCCGGATGTGGCCCTCCAGGATTTTTAATCTGGCACACATATCATCTCGAGTTCCCATAAAAAACCCATATAGACCGTTCAAAATCTCACATAAATCCCATTTATACGGCCTGCGACTTTGCTAACATCCTAAAATTTGGCCCACAACTTTCTAAAGGTTGCCCATGCCTGCTCTAGAACATACAAAATCTATCATTTGTGGCTCTTAAGCTAAGCAAGTTTGACCTCCCCTGCTTTATAACATTATATGCTTGCAAAATTAGACTAAAGCAGGACAATAAATAATTTATAATGTTATAATTATGAAACAATTTTACACTGAAATATTTTTCATATTAATTGCATTTCTACATTATTTTTAATTGAAACATGCCAAAATATTTTGGCCAAGTCTCTGTACTTTTACTTGTTTTCAGCACCTCTGTATTTTTTGTGGTTTAGTACTTTTTTGTTTCCTTCTTCTATTAAACATAAGCATGAAGCTGTCTTTCAAATTTTTTCTTTTCTCTCTATTTCTCGCTCTCTCCCCCTCCCTTTCTCCCATCTATACAGAAGAATTTTCATGTATAATACGTTCTAAAAAAGGAAACTCTTATGCATAGTGCAATCTGTAATTTAAATTTTTTGGTTCAACATTTGAGAAAAATTACATATCATGGTTAAGCATATTGAAACTGAAAAACATTCTGAAAGTGAAGTCAAGGAACAAATATATATATATATATATATTATGATTTTCGAAAGCAAGATAATGATTGGGTCATTTGTGCAGAGTCATTGCTTACCACTTTCATTATGGAGCACAGCCTTCTAATAGGTGCAGCCAACCATGCAGGTCCACTATTTTAAAAATTTTCCCTGTTAATGCTATAGTAGAAAAAGTATAGCTCTGCCCTCATGAAAACCGCAATAAATATTGCAGAAATGGCTTGTACAGAAAAGCAGTTCACTGTTGAATTATTGAAAAGAAATGTGCTTTCTATCTCTACAGATGGAAGTAAAGGTGATAACAAATTATACCTGATAGTTGTTACTGTCTTTAATGATGAAATGCTACAAAATGAAGCTAGTTTATTTTCTGTGTCTTCACTGATAGGAGACGGTACTGGAAAAAATATCGCAGAATTAATTTTAGATAAATTGATTTCCTATAATTTTCTGTGGGAAAATTAATTGTTTAATTTTAAATATTGATAAGGTCTCTGTAATGACTGGCCACAAAAAATGGTGTTGCAGGGATTTTTTTTATGGTGAAATGCCTTTTTTATGCATAATGGAATGATCTAGTCATCTGCTTAATCATGCTTCAGAAAAGGGTACTGCCTACATTCCAGTTAAGTTAAACAGGATTTATTTATTTTTTTTTGGGGGGGGGAGGGGAGGAAGAACTGCAAACAAAGGACCAAACTTGGGAATTTTCAAATATTACATTTTACTGGCACAAGAAAAATCTTGAATCATATTATCTCCTAGGTGGCTGTCATTAAGCCTGTGTCTGAAAAGATTGTTTGAGCAGTGGGAGCTTTTATCCTCCTTTTATAAAGAACAAGTTGAAATCAGATGGCATTCACATAGTACATTAAAAGACTACAAAATTGCCCTCCTAAAAAATGATAAAGATGGAACTACATTAAAGAGAAAAAAAAATCTGATATTTCTGTAGCTTCATAGAAATTAAAAACTGAATTATCTAGTGTATCTTAAAGCTCAGAAATTAGTCTATACTGGGAGAAATTTTGTTCGTGTTCATTTCATCATATTCAAACAAGGCCTTTGCACACTTTGTTTTATGTTCAGTTCCTGTATTTGAATACTTTTATGTAATGCTGTACACAAATACATAAGAAATGAAAATTGCTGTCAGAAATCTTTAAAAATATTCTTGCCAGATTTGCCATTCCATCTTTTGTCAAATCTACTTTGTTGAATGTGAGATATCATGATGATGCAAATCAAAAGAATGGTTCTGTATTGCTAGTTGGACAAAATGCTGCAAAATTGTTCGAAATTTAAATCTTGATGAAAAGCAGAATTTTTATTCAGCTGTTATAATTTTTTTTAAACCTGTTTGTGATTGAATGTTGTACAAGTTTCCCTTTACAGATGAAATTTTAGTGCATGCTGAAGTTTCAAATGTTGACAGTATTGACTTAGCTTCTTTTTGTAATATAAAATTTTTCATGATAAATTTCATAGTTTTTAAATAGTTTGGAAGCACAAAGAATAGATCCATTGTTGGATGATTTCCTAACCGAAGTTTTGTTCATTACAGTTAAAGGAATTGCCTGAAGATATTGATTTAAAAAAAAATAGTCCAAAATAATGAAAAATTATAATAATAAGTATGCAAAGTTATGTTCTCAACTTTAACCATTCCTCACAGTAATGCAAAAAGTGGGCAGATTTTCAGCTTGGTTACAAACTTCATACACAGTTAGATCTTTACTGTCAGGTAAAAATTTAGATGCTAACTGTAAAATAAAAAATAAAAACACTATGTTTTGAACAAAATTTTGATGAAGCATTTTTAAAAAGAGTAAAATCTGCAGTCCTGTTGGTAAAATAAGTGTGTTTTTGCAGTACTTATCCCAGAGTATAACAGAATAGCCTATATGTGTGTGTGTGTGTTTAAATTATGGAACTTGATAAAATCAAAAGGTTTATTGAAAATCTTACTAAACAACAAAATAGCACGATCCCTTCACCTTGAAAATAAAAAAAATAATAATAAAGATTTTGTGTTGGTTGTGTAAGATCTTTTAATCAAACTGTAAATTGTAAGTATAAATGTTCAGATTGTGTAATTTTTTACCTATAATTATGTATATGCTTTTCTAATTTGATAGGTTAGTATTGTTACTATCTCTTTAAAATAGAGAAACATAGAAAGTACACATATAGTCCATTATGAGTTTTGATGAGCTTTTACATATGCATTAATATTTGAATATTATTGCATGGTTACCTGTGTAATTACCTGAAATATCCATTTTCACAGCACAGTAAATTAACCCATTAGCCACTGCTGTTGTGTTGACGCAACAGTCAAAATAAATGTGTATTAAAACCTATGGAACATATTTTATATTAACGAATTATATTGTGTAGGGAATACTATTGGACAATATAACACCAAAATGGGAGGAGTCATTTTATATGATAATTTAGTTGCTAATTACAGGATAAGAGTTCGGGGTAAAAAATGGTGGTGGCCAATATTTACTAACTATATTGATGTATCTTTGACAAATGCGTGGAAAGTATCACGACTATCTACTACTGGAAATAAAAAGTATCTTTTAGATTTCAGAC
This sequence comes from Cheiracanthium punctorium, assembly GCA_038373885.1. Classification (NCBI taxonomy): domain Eukaryota; kingdom Metazoa; phylum Arthropoda; class Arachnida; order Araneae; family Cheiracanthiidae; genus Cheiracanthium; species Cheiracanthium punctorium. The sequence continues at coordinate 190,902 of JAWZYV010010046.1, forward strand.
GCGAGGTAACATTAGTCCTTTTACAAACTCCTGTTGATAGCAGAGAGTTATCCAAAAAATCAATGGGAAGACCCAGTAAATTTAGCATTCCAAAGTCATTACAAGGAAGTGGTGGACATTTTATCATAAGGTCCAAGGATAACAGAAGACTACGATGTAAGAAATGCCATAGCCAAACTGTTTATAGATGCAAAGTATGTAAAGTAGCTTTACACCACAATTGTAGTGAAGCTTTTCATGCTTGAAGATTGCAACAAAAAACTATCAGTATTTGTAAAACAACTATTTTGCCAATTTTGATAATAAATTACTTGATATGTAGATTTCTAAAACTTTAAAAGTGGTCCAGCACTCTAATCAAATAAAACTGCTCTCTAGTACAATCATGTTCGTTTCGTATCCTTATTTCGCTGACGTTGCGTGAACGCAACACTCGTTTTTTCCACAGGTAAGAGCTTTTTTTTTTTACTTTCACTGTAGATTTATGTTATACATGCTTAATTTAGTATATAGAATTATTTGTGTAGAAAAAAAATAATTCCTTCTAGTTTCGGCGGTTAATGGGTTAATGATTTTTAGCATATTGATAGGTAAAGTGTAAGATTATGGTTGAAAGTTTACCATATTAGGAGAGTTTACTTCTTGGCCTTTGTGTTCAGAAGTTCACTATCCAACTTTATTAATTTATATTTTCTTATTGTACTTGTATTGGTGCAGAAATCTAGAAAACTATAATTTAATTATAGAATAATATAATTAAATTATAAGATTTACTAGGTTTTACTTAGTTTAAAAATTTTTGCTTTATACATTACTTCTGTCACTAAAATTACAGAATTCTTTTCTACTTTTGAAGAGTTTCCTTCCCCCCCCCCCCCCAACATGACAAAAATTGTAGTGCATAACTTTTGATTATTTTTATATTCAGCTGGAATTTTAAAAAACTGAACAAAGCATTTATTTTTATTATTTATTCATTTACCTCCTTGTCAAATTTAGTTTTGAATAATCCTTTTTTGTGAAAAAACACTCAAAATACTGGTGTTAAATGATAAAATAAATAAATACTTTGTGGAAAAACACACAAAAGGTTACTTATAAGGCGTAACGATCGTTTCGACCAAAAAATTCTTCTGGTCTTCATGAGAAAGAATTTTTTTGGTCGAAAGGATCATTATGCCTTATAAGTAACCTTTTATGTGTGTGTGTGTGTGTGTTTTCTGCAAAGTTTTTATTTATTTAATCTTTTTTTGTATTTCATATTAGATATATTTGATATCATTTTATCTTGTAACAAGCTTTCAGATTTCAAAATACCATTCTAAGAAACTTAGTGATACGTTAGTGTGTGTTTGTAGCTCTGTAAAAATATTTTTAATTAATCACATCATATACGTGTTTTGGAAAGTATTAATAAAAAATTAGTCATTTAGAATTTGTGTTCATAATTGCATTTTTTTAATTCATCTGTTTGTAAATTAACTTACAGCTACAAATCCTTTTCTTTGTGTTTCATTTTTTATTCAAAATCATTTATGGATTGTGTTTAGTTTGAACCACATCTGTTTTGTTTTTACCTAAAATATCCTCTCCCTCCCCCCCCCCTCATTTATCAATAAATGATATCTTAGAAGCAATCCTTATAAATCAATATACAAGATGATCATGATATATTATTTTATTACTTATTGTACTTTTAGGAATTTTGTTTGAAATTCATTGTCAAAGAAAATAATTATAACAAAATAGTTATGAGTAAGGAATTTGAAACCATTGCTCAGCCATTAATGGTAGAAATTATCAGAAGACGACAAATGCCTGCTGTTCGATATTTGATGGAGCCGCAGTTTGATACAGCTGGTAATAACTTTTACTATATTTTAGTAACATTTATTTCTGAATGTCTTAGAATAAAACAGAAATAATAAATGTCATTCCGAATATCACAGAAAAATTAAATGTCAAAAGTAAAAATACTTCAGTGATTTAAAATGCATTTTATAAGTTTAAAAAAAGTCACTAGAAACATTATTAGTTTTATTTACATAGAGTACCCTTTTGTTTTACATAATTACAAGTTTTAAACATTTACATAAAAATGCATTCTTATAGCTCTATATTTCTTAGGTGTTCTAACTACAGGTTATCCTGAAATTATGCTATTTCTGTTAGGTACCAACCTGCTCCTACTCTAAAACTTTGTATTATTGTTCACATTATTTTATTCTATTGATTTAATGTTATTTCTGTGCTAGTATTGAATATGCACAATCAATATCGTAGCCAGAAATTTTTCATGGAGGGGGAGGGGGGAGTTTACGACTACTGCAATTTACATATATATGTATACCCATGTGTGATAAGGGAGTAAAGAATATACATTTTGTATGGCAAAAAACTCCTCATGGACGGATTGTGACACCCCCCCCCCCCCCATCCCCTCCCCTTTGGCTATGCCACTGTGCCCAACAATGACTTAAATTCCTTGCCACCATATGTCTGGCTTGAAATATGTTTGGTTTTCGCCATAAAAAAAGGTTCTGTTTTTATTTAATGCTTCAAATTATTTTAATATTTTTACTTTTTATTCCATCATATATTCTTATCTGTATTAAGTTATTCTAAGATCATTCTTCATTATATTGGTTATTTACAGTATTGCAGAATGATATTAATCAATGCAGTCATGTAACAAATGATAATAATCTAATATTAAAAGAATGGCTCGTGTTCTATAAAAACTCATGTGTTCTATAAAAACTCATATAGACGATTGTATTTATCATTTGTTGCACTGAAGTAAATAATGCAGACAGTGTTTGCCTGTAACAAACAAGTTTGTTTACATTTTGAGTAGCATTTGACTTGTAGTATTACTATAATAGAAGTTATTTGATTGGCTGAATGTTATAAAGACATTTATTAATGCTTTTCCACTGGTACATGAAGTAAATAATTTCATATATTTGAGTATATTATCATGTAATTAAACGTACAGAAACTTATATCCTAAGTTGCATGTGTTCAGTGAATGGATGTAAATAACGAACTCCGAAGCAATGCACCAACTATCACATCGCTTCACTCTTTCCAGAGACGACATAAAGATTGACCGTTGCAATTAAAATTGGGTAAAAATATGTAACATGTAACACTTTAAACGCAAATCGCGATTTGGCAGACTGCACCGCAGTTGCACAATTTTCCGATTCTCCCTCCCCCCTACCTCACCCTTTTGATCTTCTGTCTAGCGATTTATTATGCATCAAAAACTTTCTCCACATAAATGCAGTTTTGTAGGAAGAAAGAAAGAAAAGCATGAACAGACCACATGGCGTCTCTCTTTGTTTACATTTAACTGCCGGAGGAGCACCAGCAGAAATAATGAATCATCAGCACTTGAAATGTAATGCATGTGTGTGTGAAGAGGATAGCATTTTTTTCCTCTTTAAAGATTATATAATAGCATAGAATATTTTTACATAACGAAAAACCGAAAATTACCTCACAAGATCGAAAATTAATGTAATACTGAGATATCAAATATACAATTGATACACCGCATGCCCCCCCCCCACTTCCCGAACAGCCAGTCAAATTCCTCCCTTTCTGATTGAACTTGTTTATTTTATAATAGATATATTTAGTTAAAAACGGTCTTTCAAAGAAATTAAAAACAATAACAACTGCCCTTAAAAAAAATTTGTTTGTTGAAAAACTTCCGGATTTGGGGTACTCTACTGTACTATTACTTTTGAAGAAGTGTTAGCTCTGGGAGACAAGTATTTAAACATTTTGCAAAAGCAATCATTTGGCAGTGACAATTAGAAGGCTTCAGGACAAAATTTCTGAAGAAAAATTAAATCTCTTAAACAAATTACAATCACTGCAATGTTTGAAAAAATGAAAAATAAATAAAAAATTTAGAGAGAATTTATTCTTTTAATTTTGTATTAGTAATTGTATTTAATATTAAAAATAGTGTTTTAGTTCAGCAGCATAAATATTTTCTTTCACAGTCCTTTAGTAAATTCTCTGTAAATTTAATTGTATTATTTATTGTATTTATATTGACATTTATTTGTTTTTTTATTCAACAGCATATGCATTTTCTTTCATCATTTCCTATTTGTTTGCAGTAAATTGACTATAATTTAAAGGGAAATTCTAAATATAAAAATGTAAACCAAAAAAATGACCTATAATCCGCAAAATCCTGTTATTCGCACAACCCTTGGTCTCAGTGAGTGCAGATTAGAGAAAGTTGACTGTAGTTATACTAAAATTAATTTCTATTTTTAGTCCTCTATGGAGGCATTTCCCCTATAGGCCTAGGGATCTAGTGAGGTCATCCTAGGGATCAATCGGCCTTAATCTGCAAACAAATGAACAAACTATTAATATCTTGCAAATTTACCAATATCATTTTAACAGTATATCAATTTCTGTTTCATTGTATCAATTAACGACTGGTCAGACTTTTAATTAGCTAATATAATTGTGAAAGAACATGTCTGTGTTTAAAATTTCCCTTGTTTATTTCTAACATACCTTCCTTAATATTTGGATGTTAATGTAATTGCTTCATAAAATTAGAAGGTTATGCAACCTAAAAACCATTTCCTCTGTTTACAGGTACTACTTTAGAGCAAGATATGGAACAGTATTTATTGTCTACTGGAAAAGAATTCTGTGATATTATTCTAATGTTAGACAATCACCCTATACCTGCTCATAAAGCAATTCTTGCTGGTCGCTGTAGTTACTTCGAAGCCATGTTTCGATCTTTTATGCCTGATAATAATATGGTCACTGTAAGTATAACAGCCCAATCAGTTATTGATGCTAGTCTTTTCTTTGACATTTTATGTCTTTCTAAATTTGCAAATTGACATTAAAATCTCATTCATAAGCACATATCTACACCTATGCACAGTTATGATCATTTTATGACATTTATTTAGTGAACAGGCTTTGACTCTTTCAATCTATTCTTCTGAAAATATGATCGAAACACTTGAAAAGAAGCTGGTGTTAAAAGACGAGATAAATAAAACTTTGTAAAATAACACACATAAAAGGTTACTTATCAATCTAGACGCACATTTCAGACAAAAAAATTTCAGCGCTCTTCAGCAGAAGTCAACTCACAGTATCACAGAAGAGTGGGTATGTGTGTTACTTAACAAAGTTTTATTTATCTTGCACAAAATACGGATTTTTTTTTTTTTTTTTTTTTTTATGTAATGCATTTTAAAATAATTTAGGAGCAAAAGAAAGAAAAAACTTCTTGAACAATGCCTATTAGAAATTAGTACCACTGAAAACTAAATATGGTGTTCATAATTTGAAGGAATTGAAGACAAATATACAAATTAATTTTTTTTAATGAATCATTAAAGTACTAAAAAATCTGCATATAAAGGTTGTAAAATATTTATTTTAAATTTTATTAAGGAAGAACGAATTCAAATTCACTTTCAACTTTTAAATGCTTCAAGTCTCTTAACGGTGTTGTTTGAAAAAATCATGTGATTTTGGTACATAAGTACAAATAGACTAATTATGCCAGGCACTTCAAAATTTTGAAATTGTCTCTTTACAAGCTGTACTACATACTGAAATAAACAATCAATCTGTATCAGTTTCAAAACTTTTAGAAAAAATTATTAAAAATCGGCAATTTTCGCAAAGCGTGTCACTCTTCGAAAAATCTTGCAACTCAGATCCATGTTTAAGAATTTTTTCTGAAAATTTCACAAAAGCCACAGCTTTTTTGCTTATTGTAGTATGTAAAGCAGCTTATGAAGAACCATCTGGAATTTTTTGGAGACCAAGGTGCTATTAGTTTATTCCAGTTTGTGTACCAAGACTAGCTTACATATGAAGTTTGGTGTCGAGTTTGAAAATATTGAATTTTCGCGACTATGAGTTATTGCATTTTAATATTTTATGCCTGGATATTCACGTGTTGTACTACCACTATACTAAAGATCATTTAAATCAGTCTCCCCCTAAGCCATGCCTCCAGGGGCCAATTAGCCGAGTTGGGGGCCCTGGGCTAAAGCTTCATTGGGTACCCCTCTTTCGAAAAAAATTTCAAAATTTACATTTCGTATTAAAATATTTTATAAGTTATTAATATCAATTTTATTACGTAGTTAAAATTATAATTATTATAAGTTGTAGTCTCATCGAAGAAAAAGACAGTAATTAAACTCTAACAGCTTTTACTTTTCAGTTTGTAAATTATTGAAAGCCTATACTTTATATTCCAACATATTAAAGAATGTTTTTAAATAAATAATTTTAGTATTGAATTTTCATATTTGAACACAATGTACTATATCTGTTTATTCAAAACCAGAGTTCTTTTTTTTTTTTTTTTTTTTTTTTTTCGACATACAGCCTTCACTTTCAACTTTTAAATGCTTCAAGTCTCTTAATAGCAGACACTGTACTCATATTTCAAGGTGTCTTTTTTATGAGTTTTTATACATTAGTTATAAAAAGAAAACTTAATCATTAATTAAAGCAAAACAGTGTTTGTTTACTTCTCTTTTCTTTGTAGATAGCAATTGGAGAAACTATACCTTCTCTGCAGTCTTTCAGTACTCTTCTTCGCTATATATACTATGGTGAAGTTAACATGCCTCCAGAAGACTCCTTGTATCCTTATTTTTACAGTTTTATGTATTTATATATGTAATGCCTTATGACATACTAAAAAAAAAATCACTAAATAATCATTTTAAAAGCAAAATGATGGATAGTATAAAATCATTAAAAATAGTTAAAAACGCATTAAAATCCGATATGTAGCACTTTCGGTGGCAACCACCACCTTCTTCAGCTCAGGTCTTGATGCCTGAGTTCTAAATGCCCAGCTCTCTTCCTCAGCAAGGCGTTCCACCCAGGATCTATCTGTGCATGCGTCATATCATTTATAGCGCCATCTGTGGTTATAATCTGTAAGGCTTCCATATTTAAGGCATAATAACTATTTTTGTAATTGGCGAGTTTTTGGCTATTGTTAAAGTTGATTTCTATGGGGCGTTCTTGGGCTATTTTTGCGAGGGCAGTAGTGGTTTTATTGAATTTAATGTCGGTTTGATGTTCCTTTTTTCGGTCTTTGATTTTTCATTTTGTCATACCAATATAGCATCCTGGTTTATTAGTGCTATTGTCTGTAAAGCTAATTTATAAATACCGGCATACCGGTTTCATCAGGATTAATATTATCTTTATCACTGCGAATGCGTTTGAAGACATTTTGATTGGGTTTTGTGGGGATTTTGATATTTTTCTTGGCGGCTTCATTTGTAATTTTTAGAGCGGCTCCCCTGCAGTAGGGAATGGCATTGGTAAATTTTAGTTTCGGATTTTCATAGTTATTAATTTGCTCCAGCTTTTTGATTCTCTTTTTGAAAAGGTTTTTTACTATTGATTTTTGGGTACCCTGCGTTTTTACATTGTGTTTTAATAAATTGGAGTTCTTCATTGAGCAGTTTTTCATTTGAGCATAATTGCGCGATTGACATAGGATCGTATGGTGGCTATTTTGAATTTGTATGGAGTTTTTGAATTAAAATGTACTATTTCGTTATTATTGGTGGCTTTTCTAAAAACTGTAGTATTAATATTATTCTTCATATCTCTATTGATTTTGACATCTAGGTAGTTAATGGTAGCATTTTCCTCCATTTCTATCGTGAATTGTATGTTATTGTCTATTGAGTTGATTTCTTTGAGGATATTTTCAGTTTCATTTTTGTTAACTATTGCAAAGATATCGTCTACATAGCGAAACCAAGTTTTTATATGGTTGGATAGTTTATCAAATATGGTCCTTTCATCTAGCCGCATTTTCCAGTCTGCTATGACACCTGAGATCAGCGACCCCATAGGCACGCCTTTCTTTTGTTTGTAGAAATTATGATTAAATTGAAAATATGAGTTGTGAAGGACAAGATTAAGTGCACTATTTATTGTAGTGGAAGTAGAGCTATTATCAATGTTGGAAGTGATTTGTTTATTGATTATTGCATTCATATTGATTATTGCATTCATTATTGATGAATGCAATAATCAATAAACAAATTACTTCCAACATTGATAATAGCTCTACTTCCACTACAATAAATAGTGCACTTAATCTTGTCCTTCACAACTCATATTTTCAGTTTAATCATAATTTCTACAAACAAAAGAAAGGCGTGCCTATGGGGTCGCCGATCTCAGGTGTCATAGCAGACTGGAAAATGCGGCTAGTGGAAAGGACCATATTTGATAAACTATCCAACCATATAAAAACTTGGTTTCCCTATGTAGACGATATCTTTGCAATAGTTAACAAAAATGAAACTGAAAATATCCTCAAAGAAATCAACTCAATAGACAATAACATACAATTCACCATAGAAATAGAGGAAAATGCCACCATTAACTACCTAGATGCCAAAATCAATAGAGATATGAAGAATAATATTAATACTACAGTTTTTAGAAAAGCCACCAATAATAACGAAATAGTACATTTTAATTCAAAAACTCCATACAAATTCAAAATAGCCGCCATACGATCCTGTGTCAATCACGCAATTACAGTATGCTCAAACGAAAAACTGCTCAATGAAGAACTCCAATTTATTAAAACACAATATAAAAACGCAGGGTACCCAAAATCAATAGTAAAAAACATTTTCAAAAAGAGAATAAAAAAACTGAAGCAAATTAATAACTATTAAAATCCGAAACTAAAATTTACCAATGCCATTCCCTACTGCAGGGGAGCCGCTCTAAAAATTACAAATGAAGCTGCCAAGAAAAATATCAAAATCCCCATAAAACCCAATCAAAATATCTTCAAATGCATTCGCAGTGATAAAGATAATATTAATCCTGATGAAACCGCCGGTATATATAAATTAAGCTTTACAGACAACTTTACAGACAATAGTACTAATAAACCAGGATGCTATAAAAAGGAACATCAAACTGACATTAAATTCAATAAAACCACTACTGCCCTCGCAAAAATAGCCCAAGAACGCCCCATAGAAATCAACTTTAACAATAGCCAAAAACTCGCCAATTACAAAAATAGTTATTATGCCTTAAATATGGAAGCCTTACAGATTATAACCACAGATGGCGCTATAAATGATATGACGCATGCACAGATAGATCCTGGGTGGAACGCCTTGCTGAGGAAGAGAGCTGGGCATTTAGAACTCAGGCATCAAGACCTGAGCTGAAGAAGGTGGTGGCTGCCACCGAAAGTGCTACATAACGGATTTTAATGCATTTTTAACTGTTTTTAATCACTAAATAATCAATTTCCATAGAAATGTAAAATTCCCAGTAAAAATCTTTTCAAAACTAATCTTAAGAATATTTCTGTAAGTATTCTCACTGAGGAAAATATTGACAAACATTTTTAAACCATAAAAGTAAATAACGTGGAAAAAAAAAAAAAATCTCCTATAAAAGTATTTTCAAAATTTAAAATCTAAATCTGGTACAAAGCTAGATTTTCAATAATTATTTTTGAAGATATAGTAGTTATATACATGCAAAGAATTGGTAAAATACCCACTGCTTTGTAAAATTTCTGGTTAATTAAATCAATTCCTTAATCTGATCAAATAGCCAAGAACACAGAATGATAAATAGCAATGAACAGAATAAATTTGTAGTAAAACCACTGCTTAATGAAATCAGCACTTTTGCATAATAAACTTTCAAAGATAACCTACAACAGGAAATGGACATTCGCCATCTGCAGACTTGTGCTGCGCTCTCCGGTTTGGAGGCAAGAGAACGTATGAGCAGCTGATCCCTACTTTGTTCTTTGTATTTTTGTGATCTGTATTTTTCTTTTTTGTCTGCTGGCCATCAGGGAAAAAAAAAAAAAGACTTTCAAAGATTAAAACTTCAAAAGATGAAAGTTTTAGAAAAATGGCAAGGGAAGAAAGAAAACATACTCACAGCAACTTATCTCTGCTAAAAACTTCATATCCACAGCATTGCAATGATGGTTACAAAAAAAATAATCAGTTGCCTCTCTTTCATTTGTCTTAGCAACTTTTGTTTGAATAGAGACCCTACTACCAGAGGTACAAAAAAAAGGTTCTTACGCAGTATTGTCCTATCCATCTCTATGGGAAAAGTGATTGACAAGGTGTGCAAAAGTGGCAGATATGAATGTTTTATATATGTATGTATATATATATTTTCTTTTCTTATTTTTTGGGGGGGATATTGTCTAGTTTTAAAGAAAAAGAAAAAGTTTCATAATTGCACCTAAACAGACTGTATAAAAAAACAAAATGTTACCCTAAAGAACTACTATTTAATTAATTAATTTTTTTAACTAGACCCTCTAAAAAAAATTCTCTGTGCTATGCCACTTTTCCATGTCCATATTAAGTCATGTTTAGAACATTTTTTTTTTAACCTGGAGTACTCCAAACAAAACCTCACAGCATTCTAAAATAATAGTATGATCATTAGTCACACCCATATTTTCATAAAAAATGCTTTTTTTTCTGGTACTGTAGTTACATTATTATTTGTATTTTTGTCAAAAATTGGCTTTTTTCATTTTCTGTATTTCCACTGACTAAAGGGCAACATTTTGTGCTTAACATTGTTATTAGTCTTTTATTAAAACAATTTTGTAACCAATTATATTGAGCCAGAAATTAAGTTTCTAGAACAGTGCAAAAAAAAAAAAAAAAAACTAGTGTTAGGATGGGGTTAATATTTTAAAAAATCCAATTCATCAGGTGATTCTCCTTCTATAAATGTTTGTTACCATCGTCGAGATATTTAGTGATAAAAAATTGTTGTATGGTTATTGTGTCAGGCATAGTTTTATTGTTTAATATTCATAATTTCAATGTTTCATGCAGTGGAAATTAAATTATTTTATTATATAAACAATTGGTACTTATTATTATTATTTACTCACTAGAAAAGGGAATTAATATTTTCCAGACTTTATATTTGTGTTGACTAAGCACAGTATGAGCTTATTTATATTTTTTACTATCCTTTACTGGAATAGATATTTGTTTTCAGCTCCATATTTTTATGGCTTCACTAATAATAGGTTACAGGTGAGTTATAAAATTTGTATTTTTATTGCAACTTCTTTTATTAAATGTATTTAAATATTGTTTAGGTGTTTTTTTTTTTTTTGTGTGTGTGTGTGTTTTAAACAGATTACAGTGTGTAATGCTTGAATATTTAATTTTTTAGGCATTCTGCAAGCAAAACTTGGAGATGAATGTTACATTTGAAAATGTGATACAGGTAAATGGCAATTCCATGACATCATTACAAAAATTAAATTTCATTTGCCCTTTTAATTTCAAAATTTAATATGTGGTTTCTTTATGTGTATGTATTTGTACAAATTATGGTTGAATAATTTTTTTTAAAAACTGATTGTATGTATTAACATTGTTAGAAGACAAGTATGCTCTTTAACATATTTTAATTCCCCATTCAAAAGAGATAAAACATTTGTTCTTTTTATTTGCGAAATATGTTAGCTACTCAGTGACTGGTTTAATGGAAGTAATGTCTAGGCTTGAAATATATATGTGAGGCTTTAAGTTCATTTTTATCTTTCCTTCCCAAATCATGTGAACTTATTCTTTCTGCCTCCCCTTCACCCCCTTCTTAAATTTTTATTTAAAAATAGGTCACACTTTTACACTCTTTATGTCATATATATACTAAAAATGTGGCCTCTTAAAATACAGAGGTTCCACAGTAAGCCAAATATCGACCTGTGTCAAAGTTTTTATGCAGTCCCAATCCAATCCAGTACGAGTTTAGGATTATTTGAACTTACGATGAGTCGAGTTTTTTGTTGGTCCCCAAGAATTCGACTTATTGCCAAATCACTGCAGTTATTTCTACTTCATGAAATTAACTGCCCTCTTTTCAAATTCTGGGTGAAAGAACTTGCCATGTTTGCTTGATGAGCAACTTTTGAGGATCAGTTTAAGATTAAAGAAAAGGAACTTTCCCTCCCTATCTATTTGATTCATAGAATAATTTCTTTTATAAACAAATGACAATGCTACAAAAAATTTAAAGGATTTATACAATTCTGTAGAATTTGTGGAGTATTTTTTACTTCTTATTTAACATTGTAAAAAATTAATGATAGATTATGATAAACAAGATCAAAAATGCTAGACCTTTCAAGCACGTGACCATAGGTGTATGTCTATTAGGCCTTGTGGGAAATCTCCTACTGTATCTATGTCTAGAAGTGATTAGCTAATGCTTTTCTTTTGCTACCAGTAAAATTTTACAATTGTATCAAGGTTGTGTTCTCCAGATTCAATTTATTCTCTCTAATCTATTCATATTGTCTATAATCTGTAATCAGATTTTGTAACTTTTGTATTCCTCAAGTACTTAATAATTTTGAGGACCTTAAAAAATATGTAAAAATGCATGCAACATTAATGGAATTTGCTGTGTTTGAAGAAACAGTGCTGTAAAAGATAGTATTGCACTCATGAATTTGAATGTTTTGACTTCAGGCATTATTCAAATACGAAAAGGTTATGAGCTTGCTTGGCCTTCAAATACCAGAGTGTAGTTTTGTCAAGGCGGTATCATTTTATTATTTTGTTCTTTAGAAGAGCTTAAATTAATACTTTATCAATTTTGCATACCAAACATTGAATAAATGTTCTGGAATATATTTGGATTCCATAACTTACAAACCATTTATTTTTTTCTTTATGAACTCTTTAAACTATATTTTTATATTCCACTTTTTTATTAACTATTTTTTAATGTTTGCATATAATATTTTTTTGTAATTTATTTTAAATGCATTCTAATGATGCAATTTTCATCTCCTGTATACAGTTTCATATATCAGCCAACTGTTCCATTTTTTATTGCCCACTTTCTCCTGTATTTGTGTTTAAGTAACAATTTCTTCAATTTTTCATTTAGATTTTCTTTTCTTTTTTTTTTTTTTATCAATATTTTTTTCTGTAATAGGAAATTTGTTACTCTGAGTTTCATAGATATATTTAAAGGTTTCTTGATTTGAGATTTTCTTGGTCTTGGATTCAAAATTTAACAGATAAATGAAATGCAAAAATAGCATTGAAGAAAATTGAGAATATAGTTTAATGACACTCATTTTATATGTTAGCATCAGCCCAAATATAAATGAAATTTTGAATTAAGTAGTCTGACAGCTTTCAGAAATCAACATACAGCCATGCCAACAAAAATCACAAGCACTTGTGAGAAGGAATTGAATTGATATTTATGTATTACATTAATCTATTTTGAATAAAAATACTTCACTAAACTATGTTTTTTCCCCATTTGGTATCATTTAAAATTTTCCTCTTTTTCTTTCTTGAAGTTTTGGGCCAGTCACCTGTTTGTTTCTTTTTCTAAAGTCAGCAGCTCTGTAGTTTTATTCATGATTATGAAAAAAAAAATGAATTAAAATGTTAAAGTAGTTTGCATCGATTTTAGTAAATTAATTTAAATGGTAATGACTAAAAGCAAATTCAAGTACTTAAACTGCTCAGAAAACGAATAATAATAATGCATGCATGGTTGTACTATTTCTGTTATTGTTCATTTACATGAAAAAAATCTTTTAAAACATCAATACTTGGGCATCTTAATAATTCGTTGCATTTTTTACTGTTTTAAATGTAAAATTGGTGGTTTACACTTATTGACCTGATTAATTTTTGAACAGTTTTAAAACTTAAGCATATAATTATTTGTAATTAAAATAAAAATGTGTTTTCCATAAATAAACTGTTGGTTTTCCAAAAAGAAAATTGTTATTGCAGTAGACTCTCGATTAACCGGAATTGGATTATATCTGGGTTTCAGCTTATCCAGGACAGTCCCATTTTATTATGTTGATGATGCATGGGAATTAGTATAAAGCATTACAGTTTTAAAAAATCATGAAAGGCGATTTTATTGAATGAAAAAAAGGAATTTCCTACGAAAAATGACATTGAAGAACTGCATATCATGTTTCGGCAAAAGACTTTTCAGTAGTTTCTAACATATATTCACACTATATCTGGAGAAAACTGCCCAAAATTGGGGACCATTAGATCGACTGCTGTGCAATAGGTCAGGGCCAAGGACCCTCATACTTCTACCATGTTCATCCACTTGGCCATACTGAGGTAAAGTAATAAAGGAACTCATGTAACTCATCAAAAATTGAATCATAGTGATGCATCAATACATGAGGTATTACATAATTACTTGAAGAAAGAATATGAATGCCTGCTAAAAAAAATGATTCTGAAAAATTTACATAGTAAAATTCATCCAGGAACGAATAAAAAACAAAATCGGTTTTATATCATTTCATCTTCAGAAAACAGTGAGAGAACATACTTTTTTTTGGGGGGGGGGGGGGTTGTTAGTGTAGTAAATGTGCAATTTTTTTTTTTTTTTTTACGTGTCTATCATGGTCATATTAAATAAATCCGTGTACCTTGATCATAACCTGCACAATTTCAAAAACATTACCAGCATAAAGCTCCGCCAAAGATGGCAGAACTCCAATTTTTCTCTGGTCAGGACCCATAGCTGGGCAGTCAAAAACATGGCTCAGTGTCAGCTTCGTATCTGGACAGTTATCACAATTTCTGTAGACCCTCCTGCCTTCCCCATCAATCTTCATGCCTCTATGATGATTGGTTCTAAACCTGACAGTGGTTTTTGTGGTTAATCTATCAGCATTAATATTACAGAACTGGTGTTTCATTGTAAATGATTTTTCTCTTAATTTAAACTTAGCTATTGCATTGGCATCATGGAAAGTAATGTTATTATTGTCTAGGTTTAGATTTCTGGCTTCTTTTGCTAATTTATCTGCATTTTCATTGTTTGCAATATTAACATGTGTGGGTATCCACTGAAGAGTACAGGTTTTGTTTAAGACTTCAATACCGTGAAGATTTGAATAGATCTCTTGGATTACAGAAGAGTCACCATTTAAAATTGCTTGTAGGGCAGCTCTCGAGTCACAGAAGATAACAAGGCCTTTTACTTGCGCAGAAGGGGGAAGGGCTTTATACATAATGAGTACTAAATGTACATCTAAATAGCATTGAAATTTATATTCATTCTCTTTATTTGTATTAATTAATTTATTAATGTCCTATTGTATAAAAATTTTGTACTTTCTACAATTTTTTCAAGCGTTTTCTGCAAGATTTGAATAAACTTAGTTATCCTGGATATTTGCTTATCGTGGAAGGGACATTTCCTGACCATACCAGCTAATTGAGAGTCTACTGTATTATTATTATTTTATTCTTGTGCTTTGATAGGATTTTTTGCTTTTTTTAAATGTAGATTTTAGAGGCAGCTGATAAAATTCAAGCATTTGACATGAAGAAACATGCTTTGAACATGATAGTTCATCATTTCTCTAAGGTTTGCTATTTACTCTTATTCCTCTTTTATATAGTTTTAGATTCTATGATAAAAAATTTATTTGATTATTTTTTATACCTAAAAATTATTTATGAAATCTCAAAGGAAATCCTTTAACCTTTATTATTTAAGAAGTAATATATCATATTTCAAAAATCGTAAACAAGAATATACATAAATTTAAATCACATTCTCACAGGTAGTTTTGCAATTGTCAATTAATTTGTTTAAAAGAAAGGCTTTCAAATGTTAGATTCCACAATTTTTTACATTGCAACATTCAAATTTCTAATAGCATATCTAAATATTGGTATTAAGTTCCCAAATAGTAAGTTACAGCTTTAGACCTCTGTGGAATATGTTCTTGTATAGCACTGTGCAATGTCATAATAAAAAATAAGCTTAAGGTATTGAAGAAGTTAGTAAAAAATGATAGTTAGTAGGAAATTTTCAGAGTTGTTCGAAATACATATATAGATTGCTTCTCAAAAAGTCAAAATATATATGGAAAGGTAGAAAGCATTGAACCATAAATATAAATATGAACAGCTTTTTTTCTGCAACTTTATTAAAACTCAAATTATCATTGTATTCAGATTTTTATTTCTTCTTTATAAATTATTCTTTTAATACATGCATCATGTCACTAAAATATACTTGAGGTCTGGCAAGAAATTAAGCAGAAACTAGTCATCAAATCCCCATCATTAAAATAAAAGCCCCTTTTTGCTGGCTTCAAAAAAGGAGGAGATACTATGTTCAATACTTATATTTTTTTATATATGTACGCCGATAATTCTTTACCACGTGAACCCATTTCAAAAATTCTTTATTTATTGGAAAGGGGATAGCTCAGGGGTTGGTCCCATATTAATTTGGTCACATTCTGATGATATTAGCATTCCAAAAATCAGAGGACAAAACGTGTTTTTAAATCCTTGCTTTAAGTGTTTCCAGTAACGGCGCTGGTCTTAACGTCAAAAGTTGCCAAGGTTGGCCACTTTTGGAGATTTATTGCCGCTTAGCATCAAAAAATAAGTTCCCATGAGTGGTTGGGAGGATTTTTTGAAAGCTTGTTCAATTCTATTTTTACTAGGGAAGAAATCTCACTAAAAGTGAGCTTCCCACAATGACTCACACCCTCCTTAGCAGTGGACCTCGCCAAGGAGTCGGCCTTTTCATTACCTTCAACCCCAACATGTGAAGGGATCCACTGAAAATGTATAGCATGACCGGGTGAAAGTCTGGCAAGTAGATTTAAAATGTCCAGGCTAGTATGGTCTCCAACCCCAATTAGAGAGCTGCTGAACTGAAGCGCGACTGTCAGTTAAGATCCAGATGTGTACCTACCATCAGTATACTATGACTACAGACTATATAATTGAAAGAAATTTAGTATATAATGAAATTAGTATAAAAATATTTTATATAAATGTAAAAAATTGCCAAATGAATGAAAAGATTAACTCATAATCTCTTAATTACAATGATCTGGAAAATTTGTGCTTGAAGTCTAGATAAACCTGGATATTCTCCATCAAATTTAAGTAGAACCCTGCAAAAGTCTCCGAAGTTGGCCACTTTGGGCAATTTATTGCCGAATTTGGTGCCAAGAAATAAGTTCCCAAAACTGAAACTACCTTGGGGATATCTGCTATATTTGGCAAGAATTTCCCAAAGCCTACTACTAATATAGAATAAGAATACTCTTTTGTTATGAAGTCATTTTTTTTTTTTTTGTGGGGGGTGCGTGTGGATTTGAATACTGTAGCATTTCCCCTTTCTTCCAAACAATAAATAACTGCCATGTAAAAATTGGGAAGGAGATTGGAACTCTCGAAACAGGCATGGTCCTATTAGTTGATCTTTAGTCCCAAAACATTGACCAGATCAACTGCTGTCCCAAGGTGAAAATTGTCAAGAAATAGATGCTGCGGGAATAGGATTTTTGAGGCAGTGAAGGCCTGTAATGGGCTGTAGTGCTGATAAAGAACTATTATCTTACTGTTTGTTAAAAAATTAGCATTGTTAGGAAGATGACTATCAAAATGCTCAAAAGGAAAGATGAAAAAAATTATTCAAAAGAACCTAAATTCCTTGGAGCCTCTCCTCAAATATAAGTTTGTTCTTGTGCCATTTAAAGGGGCATTTACAGTTTTATATCATGTAATATCAGTTTGAAAAACATCTTTGTTTCTTGAATTACTAAAAAGGTTTTCATTAAAAGTTCTTCAGCCTTCTAATTTCTCATACTCATTTCAGGTTGCAAGGCTTCCTAGGTTTCGTCTCCTTAGCAGAGAGCTTCTTTTGGACATCTTAGATTCACTTGCAGATGAGATGAGTGATTCTAAGCTTTGTCAAGATATGTCATCTATCAGCTTGTGCACAGATGGGGTTTGATTGTATTTCAGGCAAAGCCCTATTTAATGTGTTCTAATTGTTATATATTATGTTGGTTGTGTTTAATGAGTACTTTTTTGAATCTCATGAACAAATATTTATTTTATGTTTTTTAATATCAATTATTTGGTTGGTGACTTAAATGTTTATTTTTATTGAAGAATGGAGTTTTGGTGCTAGTTGTAAAAAGTGTAAAATTAACACATTCCATGAGCATTAATGTAAAAATGTTAAGTTCCATATGGCTTGAATACAGTGTAACCAGTCAGTCATCTGTGGAATATGTTCGCATGAGTTTGATCATTAAGTTTGTTTTTTCCCTTTACAGATTAGATCATTAAATATAAATTACAGTTGTCCTTAAAATAAAAAAGAAGGGGTTGTCATTTTTAAAAAATTTCCTATACAGCCTTATAAACATCAAGCTTTTGAGTTATGAAAGAAACCTTCAATAGGAATGTATAAACATATAATATTTTGCAAATCTCTTTGCAACTCTTGTGTTTTAGGCAAACTTTTAATGTGATTCTGTCGAAGGATTATTTTTTTTCTGTGTTAAAGGAAACTTTTTTTTTCTTTTTTCAATGGCCTGGTCAGCCTTTGACTACAAGATTGACCTCTGTGAGGGCCAGAGATGTTGGTTGTTTTTTTATAGGAGCTTCTAGTAAGCAGGCCAGTATTGCCCCTTTTGAATGCTCCTTTTACCTCCTCATATGTACCTTTTTCTTTTTTGTCTCTGTCATAAATTGATTATTTGAAAAAATCATCTGGTATACATTCTTCCTTTTTAAAACAACCACAGGAACACTTATTCGTTTTTGAAACATAGATTCCTATGAAACCAAAGATTTGTGAATTGTATATGCTTGTATACATGTATATTTAACAATGTATTAGACATTAACTACTGTTTATAAAAGTGTTTTTTTTTTTTTTAAGATATGGTAAATGTGTGTCATATTCACAAATAGTTTGAAATAATTTTGAAAAATGTTACTTTAATACAAGGTGTGTTAATTATGCTCTATGTTTCATACTTTTAAAACTAATTTGCAAGAAATTTTGTACCTCCATTTTTTTTTTACGGTAAAATAGTTCCTCAATAAAATTATTCGTACAATTAAGTATAATATTTATTACATTAGTGCATACTTTAATATTATTTAATAAGTTACTTTTAATGAACAAAATAGATTTCAATTTTGAAAAAAAAGATTAATAATCCTGCATAATCAACTTTTACATTCATGTGATTGTTTGTCCAAATTTTTATTTTATAAACACTAAAAATGAGGATGCTGAATTGCTCCTTTTAATTTTTCTTTTTTAACTTCCAATTTATGTACTACTCTTGTCAAATTTTACTATAGGCAACTCTGTGGATTAATAGAAATTTCTTGTCTTTTCTCAAAAATTATTAAGATTATTCAAATCGTTTGCAATAAGTACATTATTATTTTCAGCTAAGAAACATAATTAATAAAAAAAATGATTAAATTTCATTAAAGTGAAATTTCAGTATGACTGAATTAGCACTATATAATTTGCTTGTAACAGAAATACTTTATTGATAATTTCAAATATTCGTAAAAGTGAAGATTTTTGTAGCAGAATTTTATCATATACTACACTTAATTGTGCCACTCATTTAATTACATAAAATGACAGAAATATTATTTCATGTAACCATTACTAAAAACTTAAAATCAATTTGCCCCCAATTTTTTATTTACATTTTAAAAATATATTTTTTAAATTTTACTTATCATTTTATAAATTATTATTTATAAATGCAATAATATTTTTAATCTCTACAGGGTTTACAAAAAAAAAAAAAAAAATGGGTGAGATTCACCCACTTTAGCTTCAAAATTAAGTGGGATTTTTTTTTTTTTTTTTTTCCCTTAATCTGAGTGAAATTTTGAGAATTTTATTTATTTTCAATTTTTTTTCGCATTTTACAAGCAAAATTAAAATTTTTACAAAATTACAGTGCAACTAAGATTATGAATATACAAATGAATTTGATAACAGTACAATTTAATGATATCTTTGATTCTTTACTCCATTAAATATTTTAGTTACTTCATCAAAATCAAACAACACAGCATGCCTCACGAGTGTCTTTTTTTTTTTTTTTTTGAGTGGGATTTAGTGTGGTATTGCGGGAATTGCACAATTTCGCAGTCTAGTGCAAACCCTGGTCTATAAACAGAACTAAAATCCATATCTAAGATTAGTTTTTTGGGGGGAGATTATGAACTTTTCTAGTATGATACGAGCTATTGTCACACTTTTTCATAGTAAATTATAGTCACATTCTGAAACTTTATTTTTAGCACAATATCTTGCATGTATATGTATATTTTATGAAAGAAAAAGAAAAAAAAGCCCATTTTGACTTCTGAAGAGATTTAAAGCTGTTGCTGTTATTCAAATTATATTTGTCAGTATGTTATGTGTATTTATTTAACAATAAAAAATATTTTCTATTTAACTGATTTCATGGTTTTAATTAGTCCCGAGAATACATCAAACATACAGAGTCTTAATATTTGAAACTGAGTCTCGGGCTTTTTGGACCAAAGGATTTATCAAAAGGCATTTTAAGAATTCACTCAGATATTGCCATTTGTCTAATTTCAGCCTGATATGGTAGATTCACATTCCTTCTAATTGCATAAAAAATAACTGTGTCTTTAATGTTTACACAATAAAAATATATGCTTGTAAAACCTTAACTTTTTTAAATTTGAAAATCTGGAGATACATAAAATTTTTCCACTTAGAAAGCTTGATACGTCTGATTCATTTACGTGATTTAACATTTTCTTAGAAACAATAACTTCTATACTTCTTTAATCTTTTTATGAATTACTGGGTTGTTCTTTCCTTCAAATGTTGAATGTAGCTAAAATTCGTATTCTACATGTCAAATAATTAAAATTTGCATTTTGTTGCATCAAAATCAGTTAACTAGAATGCAAGATAGGGAGTTTTGGGTGCCCCCTTTGTTTAACATAGGATTTTCTTGAATTCTCGAGAAAAATTAGTGCTAGAGCTTAGCTGACTTCACTTTGGGGGGGGGGCGCTTATTTTTGGCACCAAATTTAGGAGCATTTCCCCAAAATGTCAGTAAGCTTGGCAACATTTCAGGCATTTGCTATGATTTTACTAATGGGTCCTGTAATGTTTGTATCCCTGCATTAGTATTATGCAATAGACTAGTATTACTCAATTACATTTCTATTATGTAGTCAAGGTTTGCAGTTAATCTGGGTTCTTCCAGAGACGGATTTCTCATGAATGTATGCGTTACGCCGACAGAAGGTATATATATATATAAGGGCAGCATTTTGTATAGCAGTTTGTTCAACAGAGTTCTAGAATCAATAAAATTCATGCTCCATCCTGACAAGTGCACTGTTTACTTCATCACACTATACTTTTAAGATATGAACCCAAACCTAAGCAGAAACATTTGTTTCAGAATCAGGATGCTCTAAAGAGACTTAATTTTCCAGTATATGGTTTTGACAAGATCAAAAATAGATTAGCTTAAAAAAATGTTGCAACAGATAACCGATTTGGAGCAGAAAATAGAAGCAGGACAAGAAGAGATAAAATACTGATGAGAAGAGATGAAAGCCGGACTGGAGAAAATTAAGAAAATTTGGGGTTGAAAATTAAGCAAAGCCAAGAGCAATTGAAAGAAATGTGGGAGGAGCTGTAGAATAGTATGTATATTTCAGAAAAAATTGAAGTGAAAAGAATCTACCAAAAATTGAAACAGAAATTTATGAAAATTTTACCTGAAGAATTTGAGAATAAAATTAAAGACAAACAGGACAGTTTAGTCATGCTGGGAAAGTTACCTGGAAACATCAAAATGTTGTCAAGTTGCCCGTCTGTAAAACTAATGGAGACTCCATTTGAAGCTTGCAAAACCAAATTTTTAATCGTTGTCAAAGCTAACAGTTGGAATAACTCCAGAAAGGGAACCAACTAGTCTCTTCCCATAGCGGAGACTCCATAAATGTATTCCAAATCATCAGAGAGCTGAAGATTTTAACATCCTCAGTGCCTTGGAGCTCGAATTCGGAAAGAAGTGCCAAAAAGAGTATAGCAGAATTCAACTGTGATCGAGAATGCCAGGAACTGGCTAAGCTGTCCATGCTGGGGAGACTATGGACGGTTTAGCTGCTCCCCCTGGGAGCAGCTAAGGCTGCTCCCCAGAGGAAACAGCCTTAAAAATTTCCCCCTGGAACCCCACCCCCTTGAGCAAAATTCATAGACACCATTTTTTGGTGCATTTTGGGGGGGAGAGGAAATGAAGTTGAAATTTTTACTATATCTGGTCTTGTACATAAAAATGAACATTTTCTGCTCTGAAAAATGGAATTTTACTAGTTGGTACATATTGTAAGCTCTTGAAGCATTGTAAATGCTTTCTTTTTTTACTGCTCCCATGCACATTAGGGTGGTGCGAAAAACATTTTTTTTTTTTTTTTAATTTAAAACGTCACCATGTGCAGTAGTTGCGATTTTGATAGTAAAATCAAACCCTGAAATTTGGATGAAATTGTTTAATATCTTAGGCCTCCTCAAGATCCACGAATTTTGGAAATTATAGGGGGAAATGCTTTAAAATCAACTGCTCTTTTCATTAAAGAAAAAAAAATCATGAAATGTCACCAGGTTATTTATTTGCACTTTTGAGTGTATAAACATTTGTAAAAAGCTAGCCGATGTAAAATTAATTCTTAGGCCTCCCCAAATTCCTTGAATTTGAGCGTTTTTCACTGAAAATGGTACGCAAAGATATGTAAATAGAGAAGATACTAGTCTTACCTTCTCATGTAAGAAGTAGGTTATTTCACTCGGAAGTCAGATTTTTTTTTTCAAAGCGTGGCATTAGCTTCCTATCGAATGTTTTTGCTCGGAGGAATCCATCTCTTGCTTGGAGGCCATACACATGAAGAGCAGATTCTGTCACAATCCTAATCATCCTCTCAACTGCTTGGGAATGGCAAGATATTTTTAAAAATTTATCGCAAGAGCTTGGATGTTTATCCAACTTCAGTAATTCCTGTAACACACTATTTGTCCATTTCTTTGTGATGGGAGGCTCAGTCACAACTCATTCTTGCCAATGGATAAGGTCAATGTAGTCATTGCTTTCGAAATTCACCTTTGGAATCTAAAACCTTATAATGCTCATTGTTCCGAAGATTTTCTGGCTTTTATGATACGCTGAATGGCAAGCTGATGGACAGATTGTCGTCGAATAACATTGCAGTGAGTACATTTTCTGCATGAGCAAAATACGCGGTGTTTTGAACAACGCTTTTTATTATACCCTTTAAATAATCTGCGAGATCCTGAAATCGAGATATAAAATATTGCAAATTCTTTGGGCCCTCTTGAAAGGCACTGTTGCTCTGAACCATGTTGGTGCGTATACTTTCCTTACGAGTGTGGCTAATACAATAAGTTATGGTGTTGGATAAGATGTTCCAAAATACAAATGCAATTTGCCAGAGAGAATGGGAAAATTTTCCAGAATCTCTATTTGCTAGATCTTGTGGTCAATAACCAGAGGAAACAGCCTTAAAAATTTCTCACAAATAACATTGATCAGTGCTAAGATCTCCAAAGTCAATATCGAACTCAAACGAAAATTCAATTTCCTGGAACTTAATGATAGGAAGGTTAGTACACGTCTTCAGGGACTTACCAATCAATCCACTGAATGCGCTTGGCCTTCATGTTTTACCGTCAACTGCTTCTGTAAGGTGGCATAAAGGCAGTTTGTTGAACTGAAATTGACATATTTGTCCAATGCACGGGAGAACTGAGCTTTCTGCAAGGCATCTAATTACACCTGCATTTACACCGGTATTAGTCACTTCCCCATCACTTCCAATAAAGGCTAATTCTGATAAATCAAAAGCTTTCTCATTTAATAAGCTGAAGATACAATCGAAAATGTCCTTTGAACTCTTGCTCTTTGGTGCAAAATGTCCCAAATAGACAGAACCGGGTTCTTCAACTAGTGTAATATGCTCCTCCCATACTTTTTCTTTTATGCCACTTCCTATCATCCATTTTCATAATTGTAAGAGTTTTATCCCTTCTTCCGTCAAAAAAGAAAGCTATGATCTTGTGAGCAGACAGTGGCGGATTAATGCAGGTTTGTTGGGGGGGGGGGGGCAGTTAGTTTGTAGATTGACATATACATCCATTTTACGGAAGTAAAATAGGATCTTTGACATTAAATTGTTTTTTCTCGGAAAAGTGGGGGCAGTCGCCCCCCTTTAATCATTAATAATTTAAATAAGAAGAATGCTTGCTGAAAATCAGGACGATTTTTACAAAAAGTATGTGAAAGGGTGAGATTTGTTAATATCAAGCTCATGCTGGTAATGAAGTGGATGTAGATGAGTTTGTTTATCACATTTATAGCTATTTTTGGAGTAAAAATGGAAAACTTTAAGAGATTCGGGGAAGCCTAAGAATTAATTTTACATCTGCTATCTTTTTACAAATGTTTATATACTCAAAAGTGCAAATAAATAACCTGGTGACATTTCATAATTTTTTTTTTCTTTAATGAAAAGAGCAGTTGATTTTAAAGCATTTTTTCCTATAATTTCCAAAATTTGTGGATCTGGAGGAGGCCTGAAGCTTTGGTTTCCAAGGAGGAGCACCAATCTGAAGCACGACGTGTCACGTGACCAAAACGCCGAAATTGAGAGCGCACGGCGCTCCTCTGGTTTCCTAGAAAAGGGCGAAGACACGGATATTGATTGGGAAAATTTAGTAATACCTTTCTGATTTCAGTGATGTGCAGTTATGTTCGTTTGCATGCCTTGTGGATGTAAAGCCCTGTAGGAATCAATAGTTAAATAAGAGTTTCAGGAGCATTTTTACATTTATGAGGCTCTTTTAAATGCTGTTAGATTTCTTCATGTTTATCCTCCTAAAAAACAAAATCTCAGATAATTTTACTGTATTTATGGAATAAATGACTACTAAAACTTCATGGAAATTATAAACAAATTAAATATAAGCAGAAAATATTTTCTTTAATAATTTTCAGAAATCTGTGGTTCATAGGTAGCTACAATAATTTTTTAACTCGGACGTTTGATAAATTTCGAATCATTTATATGTAGTTTAGATTATACTCTTTAAGTTCAATGCAACACTATTACATTCATTTTATACCTGATTGCAAGGCAGTTTATATGGATACAGTACTTTAATGTAACCAAGGGATGTTAATTCTGCGCCGAGCTGCGCCGAAACACAAATTCTTGCGCCGAACTGCGCTTTTAGCCGGTCTGCGCCGAATACGTCATTTTGACTCTTTCAGTGTGCGCCGAAACACAAATATTGCGCCGAACTGCGCTTTTAGCCGGTCTGCGCCGAATACATCATTTTGACTCTGTTAAATTTTGGCCACGCTCATTTATCTTTTAAAGCGTGTATGGAAAGCTAGTTAGCAGTAAAGCAAGATTCAAACTGTGTACGAAAGCTGCATTCCGAAGCCATTCTACCCGCCCCGGATCGGACCAGTCGGGCTTTGTTAGTCACCTCAATCAGGGCCGGTCAGATAAGCAAACAAGTACCGTAATTTATGGAAGAAACGCCGCGGCGTTTATGAGTTTAAAAGTTAAAAAATAGTAAGTGCGGCGTTTCTATCGGGTGCGGCGTTTACAATATTTTTAATTTTTTTAAGCCGATCTTCAACGAAAATCAAAAAATTCGTTTCGTGATAATTTTCTCAAAAGATGGCGCCACCACCGACACGTACTCTTTAGCGTGCACAGATCACAGCGTAGCGAATCAGAATGCGAACCTACCCCCATAGAAAAGAGGTTTGATCTTTGATCCAGTTTTGGAGAAAGTCAGAGCACCCTAAGATGGGTCCATGTCTCGTGCTCTGGAGTGGATGGCTGCATACATCCAACCGATGTCTCCTCAATTAAGTAAAAAGAAAAAAAAATAGAAGTAAATCTTTTACATCTACATTTTAGAACTATAATTAAATTTTAATGAAGTTTTGAATATATATTTTGAAGGGTTAAAGTTCTGTAAAATACCGCAAAAGTGCACTACCCTCTATTAAATGCACCCGTTTTTCACATGAACCTCTTTTGTTCTTAAAATACTGAATTTCAGCCAAAATTAGTCAATGTTGCGCACGGTGCGAGTTTAACCCTTCCCCCCTTCCCCCCCCCCCCCAAAAAAAAATAAATAAATAAAGTTAATCTGAAAGATTTTTTTTTTTTTTTCGCCGTGCGGCTTTGCACCCTGTGCACTCTATGGAATAAACACTGCCAACTAATTGGTATGCTCAAGAAATGCTGAGTGCTTTTAAAATAAATCCCAATGTTATAAATATAAAAAATAATAAATAAATACCATCAAGAGTTGTTGCACAACATTCAGTTTAAAGCAACAATTTGCTGAAGCAAGCTCATTACGTAATCAACAGCTGGCCATCCGCCGGGGGGGGGGATGTTTACTTTTAACTGGAGACTCTTGTCACACATCGATTGCTGTTTTCATTTTAATGGCGCCTGGTAGTCTATCCGAACTTTGTGCGGATGCAAGAAGGTTTTTAGAAGTTATTTTTTTATTTCTATAAATTCGCCTTTGTGAATATAAACATTGATATCTGATTATTTGAAAATAGAAATCGTAAGCTTCGTAAAATAGTGGCAAATACTTTAAAACATTCTATGGGAAGGGGGAGAAAAAAGGAGATTTTTTTACCGTTTATCTAATTTCTCCCGAAATATACCCGATCAACTTAATAGCTTTATAAAATAAATTAGGTCTAATAAGTAATGCAACATATTTTTTATTTATTTATTTTTTGTTAATTAAGAAATTATTTTAGAAAACATTGAATTTTATCTGGCATTGACTTCTGACCACAATCACCACCCCCCCCCACACACACACACACACACATACACCAACGATCGCGGCTGCGGCGTTTTTGACGATTTTCTAGCTAACTAAGCTCATTTTCGTGGGTGCGGCGTTTCTTCCATAAATTACGGTAATCATCGCAACGGGCACCGTTTTTTGTTTATGAAGGGGCACGATTTGCTATTTGGAGATGAAACATTATGGACCAATTCGTTTTTCAACATGTGCACATGCATTGTTTTTTTTTTTTTTTTTTAATTGATATTGTACCTTTTTGAGAAAGAAAAATGGAGGAAAATGTTTTTTTTTGGCGCAAAATAAATCTGCTGTCTTTAAATGAAAACTTAAAGGAGAAATCAATAGGCCTTTCATAACTTGTTATTCGAAAAGTTTTTATGTATTCACACTGTTTACAAAAGCGATTCATATGTTTTACCTTTTCGAGCTTAAAAAAAAAAAAAAGCTCCCTCCTCTGAAATGGGTAACGATCCGCCACAGCTCTATGTATATGTATTTTCCCGATTTGAACTGGCACTATTTTTTTCGGGCCCCACCACTGAAGCAGGTCACGAGCCGCCACTGGCTGTTATAGAAAGTGGACAGATTCTATTAACGGAAGGGAAGGATAGACTTGCAATACCATTAAAACTATTAGAAGAAAATGAAAAAGCTCAAGAAGAAATTAATAGAAATAAAAAAAAGAATAAATAGAAAACTAGATAACTTATGATACTTAATTTGTAATCTCATTATTAATTTATCATAATCTTAATTTTTAACTTCCCATAATTCTTAATTTCTCTCAACAGTCATTAAATATTTTTTGTTTACATTTGCTTTGTATATTGTGTTCAAGTATTATAGATGAATATGTAAATATTAGATGAGGTTAAATTACTGATACAAATCATATGCTATTAAAAGTACACACATTTAATTATTCTAACCATCAAATTTATTTTGTTTTCGATACTGCTTACCAATTACGTGTTGTTGTATAAAAGGTATAATATTTAGGTTTTCAAAAATCTCCATTTAGTACTACTTGTGATTTGTAATAGAACCAAAGAATGAGATAGAAGCTTTTGTTTTAAAATTTAGTTTTCATTTTATTTGTGCTCTCTTTTTCGAGAGGAAGACTTCCTAAATAATTCTGAAAAAGAAAAAAAAAAGGGACAGGGATTGGCAACCTGTGGCTCGCAAGCCGCATACAAATCATACTCATGGTTCTTGAGTAGGAAAAAAATGACTTAACCACAGAAAGGTTGCTGACTCCTGATATGTATTGTTTTTACCAAGTTGCTGATAGCATAGCCTGTATACACCCTTTTATTTCCCACAGCTTTCCTAAAGTGCTTTCAAATAGTGTTTTGCTTTTAGCAAATGGTGTTTGCTCGCAAACTTTGCTTTTCTTGTATGCATTTATTGTGTTCCTTAATCTTCAATTTTATGCTCCAAACTCATGTTAATTCTGATCTCGAATCTTAGTTTTCCTCTCGGAAACTATTTTTTTGTGCTCCCGAGGTGCTCCCAAATGGAATTTTTCTGCTCCCGAGGTGCTCCCAAATGAAATTTTTTCTGCTCCCGGGGTGTTCCCAAATCGAGTGTTGGAGTTAACATCCCTGTGTAACCTAGCATGTAGGGGAAGTTGGGTGTACAATGAAACATACTACATCTAAAATCAGTAGAATTTATCACAGAAGGTTGTAACTCTCACATCTATTATACAAATGTCTCTTCCAGATACTGATGTGATTTGGAGACAATTGTATTTTTTACAACACGATATATAGAAATTTATTGGATTCTCACCATTGAAAGTAAATTTCGTTTCTAATAGTAACTTTATATAGCATGTATGACACAAGCGGTATCGCTCTAAATAATTGTTTTAATCAATTAAGGTCAACTTAAATGTAAAGAAATGTACTCTGCTGGGGGATATAATAAACTTAAATCAAACGGAATGTGAAGTTCTGTGCGTCAAACGACTGAGTCCAAACTTCATATCTGTGCGTTCTTTGGAAACATACATTTTTGAAAAACTCAAGTTGTATCGGAGCTACCACCTCCTGTGCCTCCATATGGTACAGAAAGGAAAGCAGAAATTCTAATTTTTGAAATTGATTCAAATAAATTTAATATAAAATGAAAAACTATAGGTTAACCTCTAATAAATGTATTATGTTTTCATATTAAGCCGTAACGGTTTGATTAAATTTGTTTTTTCCATTTAAATTTCATATTTATGTCTTTCTAATGTTTATTATAAATGTACATGAAACATACATGCTGAAATTTGAATTTTTACTCATATTATTTGAGTGTTTGTGAAGTGTTATTAAGTGTTTCATTGTACTTTGGTATTTGGGGTACAGCGAAACTCTGACAGACATTTAACTTTTGTAATTTTTTAAATATGAAAAATCTATTTACTAAGTCATAGAAATTCATTTAGATGGGGGAAAGAGTAGACTAAGTGTCCATGTGTTTCATTGTACCCCAACTTCCCATACACATTTTGAGTGAATCTGCATTATATTTCTCTTTTAAAAAATTCCAGAAAAACTAATTTAGGAGAAGGAACCCAGATTTGGAACACTAATTTAGGCATATTGTATCTAGCATTGTTTTAGAAAAATTCAAAAATATAAACTGAAATATAAATACTAAATATTTTAAATTTTTAAAAGGATTTCACTTTTATGGAATGCTAAATCTGTAATTGTTCATATTAATTTTACACGTGTATAATACGTTTTATCTGAATGGTAAGCTTAAGTAGTAAATGTATTAGTCAAAATGAAGGCAGAAGTTGTTCTATTTTTATCATCCTTCGCGAGGATTTACATCTAGAAGTATTGGTATATAAATATGTACAAAGCAAGTAAGTTTATAATTCCAATTTGATTCAATAAGTCACTTTAATTTTTGTAAACAATAATTTTAAATTGATTTTTGCGAAAGGAAAAAAAAAGGCAAATATGGGACTCGAACGCGCAACCTTTCTCTCTGCAGTCAAAAACGATGACACGGCGCCGTGACGTACCCGCAACAGGGGTGGCGCCAGCAGGGGGGATCGAGGGGGCCATGCACCTCCCGTCGGGGATAACATGCCCCCTGTCGGAGAGTTTCGTCGGGGTTTTCTTTAGAGAATTTGTTGGTTTAGAAAAACGAAGGAAATTTTGCAACCAGATAAAAAATTCCATTCAAAGTGTCTGACTTTACGATTTCCCCGACCGTAGAGGTTTCGTTCACTTCCATTCTCATTCTGCTTGGAATTTTACGATATTCATATACTGAATATTGATTATCTGCAGCTCGGAATTCGAAGGGACCAGCGAACAAGATCCACATTTCTAGCGTAAGCAAGGTTGCACGATCTGCTGACAATCGCCTTCGTGATGACCTTTTTAACTACTTTGGTGGAAATCACTGGGCTTCCCTGTAAACCAACAACAGATATCTCATCAGCGGCTTCATACTAATGGAGACAGGATTCTCCTCGTGCCAGTGGCGTAGGGAGGGGGGGGGGTTTGGTGTCAGAACCCCCCCCCCCTAAATTTTTGAAGGGTTCTAGACATATTGTCAGGAAACAGGATTCACAATGCATTTCAATTTACAAACTAATATTGAGTATTGTCAATTATTGTTCACTCTATCATTTTTAATTGTAATCTAAACCGGAATCATCTAGGGGGCACGTACCCCTCCCTTTGAATCTGCCAATAGGGGGGAGAGATGTGTGATGAAGATAACATATTTTTCGTGCATAGAATTATGTTCCTTTGCTTGCGTTTCTAGATTAAAATGTTCCGTATTAAATTTTTAATCTCTCTCTCCGCTTTGCTTTTCGGCTTGATAAACGTTTTCTTTTGCGCGTGTGTCTGGGATATTTCTCTTCTGGCTGTCAAACCCTGGCCAAACGGCTCTGCATACAAACGGCCAGCGGGCTGGCCAAAAGATAGTAGCACTTCTTTCTCCTGCCTTGCAGCAGGCGGAACTTTTTACGACTGCTGGACCTCCCACGCCACGATCCCCATAAGCAGGAGCGGCCCTAGGGCCGGACAAACCGGACCCCTGTCCGGGGCGGCAAATTTTAGGGGCGGCATTTTGGCTCGAATCTGAAAAATACATTTCGTAATAGTAAAAGAATTGTTATAAAATATTCTGAAGAATATCATTCTATATAACTTTACCGGCTGATGTACCCATCCGTCATTGATAGGTTTTTACTAACCGCGCGAAATTTCGTTTGCATTGTAGTAGTACAAAAAATGGAATTAACATACTGCAGAAATATAGAAAGCAACGTTATAACTCTTGTGTATTGTTCAAAGATTACAGGTTAGAGAGTAACAAATTACTGAGACAAACTGTCAATAGAGAAAATGCTTTACATTCAAAATTAATGTTTTCTTTTAGTGGATGAGCTTCCTACATCAAGAAGATATTTAAAGTTGCAAAAAAAGATGCTAGTAATAAATATTAAACTGAAAAGAGAATATCTGGAAAATTCTTTGTGATAGCAAGTAGCCGATATTTAACACTGCAACGTCCGATTGAATTATATTTTGATGATTTTACTTGATGCGCGAAAAACTTACGAACACACGCACGTAAACTTAATCAAGGTTTACGTCATACCTCAAAAATAATTCAAATTTGTAGAAAATTAAAAACCTGAAATTTTAATTTACTAACTGCCTACTATTTAACAAAATTTCATTTCATTCCCTTTTGTCTGACCAGTAGTTGTTTTCACGAAGTTGTCACACAAAATTTTCTCAAAATAAGATATATATATATCAATGTTATTTAACTCAATCTCATCGATAATAACTGAATTTTGTTCTATTGACTTTAGTAATTTTAATATTATGCCTGCAAAATTTTTGCACAATTTTCTCAAAATTAAAAAATAATAAACAAATTACGTCGATTTCTTTTTTTAAATTATTAAGCCGAACATTAATTCCATTATAATGAAACCAGCCACCTATTGTATTACCTCCAGACGCCTTAAAGTGACGCCCTCCCTCTCTCTTCCCGCTCCCTAGAAAAGATAAGAAAAAATAAAATGCAACTTTTGCAAACCCTTTCAATTTATTTAAATCTTTTAAAAATTTCGATGATGCTTTGTTACTCATCATATGGCCTAATTTCATTCTGTTCTCTTAATCCGTTTTTGATGGATGCCAGAACAAACCTTTAAAGCGATTTTTACAAAATCTCAAAGTCTATGAATTATTTAAAACAATTTTGGCATCTATTGTTTCAATTAACTTACCATTCAATATAATTCCAAATTTCATTCTATTCCATTGAGCCATTTTTTAAGAATGGGCGAACATACATTTACACACAGTTTTCAAACAACAGTTTTAAATCTTAAAACTTTTAAACGAGTTAGAAATATTTTAGCAACTGCAGTTTAAATCAAGTTGCCACTTTTGGTGTTGCTATAAATTTCATTTCACTCGCTTCAGTTGTATGGGCGTAGCCAGCTGGGGGCAGCTGCCCCCCTAAAATGAGCTAGACATAGGGTCTGATTATGACAAACCGGGGGGAGGAGCAGTTGGACTCCATGGTCTCTTTGTCTTGCCCCCCCCCCTCCAAATGAAAATCCTGGCTACGCCCTTGTTCAGTTGTTTGTTTGTGATGTGCAAACAAGTATTTACACATTTTGCATAGATTTTTCAGAAGATTTCCAGTTGGATTCAAATTACAGTTTGTTAATGAAATTCAACAAGCCAAATACCATCCCATATTTCTAAACTGCATTCCTGATGGAAAAAAAAAAGAACAGATCGCATTCTTGGTAAGGTATAAAAGTATTGACAAATCTAATTCCAATGACGCTAGGATTATTTAACTCTCTCAAACAGTTCATGTTCCTATGCTCTATTTTTATAGGGTACAAAATCTTCAATTGCGTGAATTTGAAGAAAGGTATTGCAGTCAAAATACAACGATTTACCACCTGCTCTAGAACTCTTTAAGAAACTGTAAAGTGTAAAGATTTTTTGAAAGAATCTTCGATTGGGTGTGATTTTAAATTAAATGTTCTGTTATGCAAGAGAACTGACCGACGAGATACTATTCTGGATAACACTGAGTTTAAGCAGCCACGTAACAAATTAATTTTGATTGCGAATCACGAGATGATCGGGTGTAAGATCCTAAATTAAAATTTAAGATTGTTTTATTTTTTTACAGCAAACAAAGCGATTAATAACTTAAGAGTGCAGATTTAATTTAATAAGTACATTTGTATTGCTTCGAGTCGAGAATTTCTCTTTCTTTGCCGATAATTGTGTCAAGTGCAGAGAAGAGTTTCTCAAAATTAAAGTTAATTAAAAATTTCTTATGTTCTACAACTCTTCCAGATAGGTTAAATAATTTAACTACATTGGCTATCGAAAATGAATTAGTTGAAAAATTGATTTAAGAGAAAAAGTCGGGAATTTTGCGGAATTAAAAGTCAGAAAAATAAGCTCTTTATTTTTCTGTCTTTCTTTTGGTTTTTAGCTTAATGTGTGTTTTTTAATAAATATGGTTTTTCTTATGCTGCGTTATGTTTAAAGAGCTATTCCAGTTTTATATGCATGAAAACAATATCTGTGAACAATTTATTTCTTTTAATAGTAATTTTACTGTGGGGGGCGGCATTTTGTATGTTTGTCCGGGGCGGCAAAACTGTTAGGGCCGGCCCTGCCCATAAGTCTTATCTATCTCTTTCCCAGCTCTCAAGGAAGTGTGGATTTTCACCACCGCCCGCAATGAATTCCCATTAAATAGTTTCCGAAAGGGGGAAGGCAGCGTTCTTGGAATTTCGGCCGGGGTTCAGACATCTGAAGGCTCTAATTGAAAGCTCCTCCGAATGTGAGAGGGCTAAATTATTTTGGGATTAGCTTATGCAATGTAAACTTGCTGGTGCCTCCTTGTTGGTTCCCACGACGGGTCTGTTCGCTTTTGTTAGTGGCAATCGCCAGTCGATCGGCAACTTCTGCTTTGGCATTTTAAATTTGTGGAATAAATAGGTGCGGAAATATTTTTATAAATCCGTTTTGTATTGTTGTAAAAGCTGAAATATTAAACTTGTGTGTTTCATAAAGTAATTTTCTGTTTTATAAGAATTTTAGTTTTTCAACAAATTATGTCCAAGAGAAAACTGTTATCAATAAAATCATATTTTGAACCTAAAAAACCTGCGAGATCCGCAGAGATTTTAGAAAATCTTGAAGAGGTTTCAAATGAATTCGAAACAGAAAGTAATGCGAATGCCTCTGGTACTACTGAAGGACAAAATGTTTTGCAGAAGGATTACCATGCGAATGACATAAGCAATTGCATTGGCAAGAAGTTAAGAATTCATTCAATTTTTTTTCTTACTTAAGTAATCATTGGCGTAAGTGTGTGGGAGTTAGATTGGGTGCAACCTATTCTAGGAATACTCAACTCATAAAACACACCAAGTTACGACTGTATAGTATATACTGCATTGCATTGTTTCTATTTATATGTGATGTCTTATTTGTTAAAATTACTAAAAAATCCTAGTTTGACAAATCGTTTTTCAAAACTGAAAATTTTCTCTTTTACTTTTTTGTTTGTTTGTTTGTATGTTAAACTACTACTAACTACTAAAATAGCATTTAAAAAGGGAAATGACTATAAGCACATGCTTTCGCTTGTTTAAGAAATATAATAAAAGTAAAAACCATGTTCTAAATTAAGTTGAAAGAACTTAAGCATAATATATTTTAAAATTTTATTAAAGTAATGTGTTTCCAACGAAAATCCTACATTTAATAAATAAATACACTTTGAACAATTAATTTTTGTTCTATCATGAGCTCAATAAAATGTTTATAGTATGTGTTTTATGGTGAATGAGGAAAATTGTCCGTAATTACCAATGTCATTTGGTCAGAGTGATAAATGATTTTTTTTTTAAAATTGTAGCCTTTCAAAATAAATAAATAAAAATAAAGAATCAGTGGGTCCTTTTACAGCTGTGTGGGATCCCTGTCTGCACGAAAATCTGCTTCTAGAGATCTCATTCCCACATAACAATAGTGAACGGAGCCACTAATGTTTTTGTTTTTTTTAAAGTAAATATCAGTGGAGAGGAAGGGGGCTCAGGGCCTGATTACTGAAAAGGCTCGGGAAGCTTGAGCTTCCCCTCAGAACTTGAAGGGGGTCCCGAAAATGACTGAAAAACTGCGATAAAAATTCAAAATTTTGTTTTTAAATGATCTTTTAAGTTATTGTAAACATTTTTAATGAAGAGAAGGGGGACTTTTCAGAAGTCTTGATACTTCATGTCGCAACATTTCTAAAGTGGTTGTTTGTGATGTCTTTGCCTGGGACATCTGCTGCAGTTGAGAGTTTTTTTCTACTATGGGGAATATTTGGCCGGCAGAAAGGGGTAGACTTTTAATATGTAATGTTAAACATCTAAATGTCAAGATTAATTCTCAACTGTGATTTTTATGATGTCATAAAAAAAAAAAGAATTCCTGAAAAAAGCCACGTCTAATGAAAAATTGGCCTATATTAATAAAGTTTAATGTTTCAGTAAGGTAATGTTTTTAGTTATTTGTTAATGTTTAAAATAATTTCATAAATACTGTAAAATCTCGTTATAATGAACTAAACTATTATGAAGATTAACGAATAAAATATTTTTATCAAAGGAAAATTTCAAATTAATGAATAAAATGCTTTGATCAAAGGAAATCATTAGAGCTAATTAAATCAATAAAATTTCTTTTCCACTAATATAATATTTTTATGAAAGAAAACCATTAAAACTTTACTTTTCCCAAGCAAAAAGGGGATGGGGGGCCCGAAATGAGACTGAGCTTCCCCTCACTTCAGAGGTTAATCGGGCCCTGAGGGGGCTTCGAAATTCCTCTACCAGTACACAATTGCTAACCTAAAAAAAATCTGATGTGTCCAACACATGACTTCCTTGCACGTCTATTAAATCAAAAATGTTTTTTACGCACTTCCTCTAAACTTATTTGTTTGAAAGATATAAAATATCAATAATAGTAAGATATAGCGATTTCTAGCCAAACATTTCGATATCGCCAAGCTGAGTTCAATTTGAAAGATTTCTTTCTGACACTTTATTTGGCGATATTTCACCAAAAGCCGACAAACTTGAAATAGTTTGCGAGATTTTGGGGATAGCCAAAGTAGTCATTGACCACAGACTTTCAATGAATTGAATGCATCCATACACCTTAATGTATTTAAAGTCATTTGGCTCACCCTGTAAATAAATTCCCAGTCGATTGCTGTCAAAAAAGATATTGAAAACCGTTAGATATTATAATATAGTTCTAAATACAAAAGTACAAAATTCTACGGGTTAAAGTTTTAGAGTTATACAAAATACGAAATAATTTTTGGCGCCAAATTTGGCGATATTTCGGCGAAACTCGTCAATGTCGACGACATTTGGCGAGATATTAAACATGGACCAACAATGACAGATTATTGCCAAATTTGGCGATATTTCGCCAAAACTCGCCAAGAACGATGACAAATGGCGATACTTTGGCATGGACCAAATGACTGACTATCGCCAAATTTGGCGACATTTCGGCAAATCTCGCCAAGGTCGAGGACAGACGGCGAGATTTTGGGCATGTACCAAACAATGACTGTCTACAATTGTATTATATTGAAGATGTCCATAGACATTAAAGTACTGAAATTCTTTTCGGTGGTCCTGTAAATAAACTCTCCAGTAGATTTTAACCAAAAATCGAGATGCACAACTAGATGTTACAACAATCTTATATATGAAATTTCATAATAGTTTTTGAGATTTGAGAGTTAAATATGCACACACGTACACCAAAAGTCGCCAAGCTTGGCGACTTTTGGCATAGTTCTTCAGGGAGGCACGTGACCGTGGTCGGACCATTACCTAACTTATGTGGTAGGACGGTATTGTGCTTGAAATGGATGAATCTCCTAAAATTGCCATTGACCGTAATGTATTGGAAATCTTTTGAGTGTTCCTGTAGCAGAACTGTAAATGATAAAGACACCTTTTTTAATGGAGAAATTCATTTTCTAACTCTTTACAGCATATATCACTTCTGAGTCGTTTGAAATAGCCCAATACCTCTAAAAAACGCTTTGATGAATTTCGGCCCATAGAGCGTAATGTATTTCGAATCTTTTAGGCGGTTCTGTAGATAAACTATCCAGTCGAATAGAACCGAAATGGGAGGTGCACAACTAGATGTTACAACTATCCAAAATATGAAGTTTCGACATTCTACGCCTAATAGTTTTTGAGATATGCGAGTTTAATGAATTTCGGCCCATAGAGCGTAATGTATTTCGAATTTTTTGTGCGGTCCTGTACATAAACTATTCATTCGATTGCGACCAAAAGGGGAGGTGCACAACTAGATCATAGAACAATCCTAAATATCAAATCTCAACATTCTACGACCCATAGTTTTTGAGATATGCGAGTTACGTACGTACGTACCTACGTACGTACTGTTAGGTTGAGCCTGTAGGTAATGTGCAGAAATTTGTATACAGCCCCAATGCAGATAAAAAAGCCTTTATTAAGAAAGCGCGATTCCAGAAAAATCTGCAGGTGTTAAAAACCGTTCATTAGTGACCACCTCAAGGTCGACTAAAAACATGCGGTATTCTCAAAAGAATTTAGCACAAAAGTTGCGTCAGGAGTTTAATAAAAGCAAGTCTCAAAAATATACGGAATTGAACAGAATAAGGGATAATGTTGGAAGGAATGGAATTCATGCACGTGCAAAAGTCATTGATATCATAGAAAAGTGTACTTCAGCTAAATGTCAGGACAGGAAATTTATTAATAATTTTAAGCGTTGCGCTCGGAAGAGTTAAAAGAAATCTTGGTGAAAGTCGAACATATAAATTTCATCTTTTGGCGTTCTTTGAAAAGAGTGGGAAAAACGAATGTCCGCTAGCTAGAAATCATTTTTGTGTATCGCGGGACGCCTTGCAGTTTTACAAAAGAGCAACCGCGACAGAAGCGGGAGCCATTGAATGCCTGACCTTTGTGGTCAAGACGTCAGCGGCCAATTTGCGGGAAGCTTTTGATGTTGGTCGGTGAGAATTCGTAGGCAAAGCTTCAGAAAAGG
The DNA here is from genome assembly GCA_038373885.1 of Cheiracanthium punctorium. Taxonomy (NCBI): domain Eukaryota; kingdom Metazoa; phylum Arthropoda; class Arachnida; order Araneae; family Cheiracanthiidae; genus Cheiracanthium; species Cheiracanthium punctorium. The sequence goes on from JAWZYV010010046.1 coordinate 228,890, forward strand.
AAAACATATAATAAATATCAAGGGGAGAAAAATTGAAAAATAAAATTTAAGAAAAACATGGAGGTGTTGACGATAAGGCTGTACAAATCCAATGAGAAAGTTTGAGATTTGAGGAATGACCAATGGCAAGTTAGAGAGAGGTAAATTTCGGGCAAAAGAGTTAGTAACTGGTCGGTTTAGGAGAATTAGGAGCCACAGAGTGGCTAAACTAATTATTTACGAGTTTAGGGAAGAAAATGGGGGACGAAGATTTGAGCAAAACTGGACTGCACAGCCAGAGAAGGCAACTTTCAGCAGATTTCAGTAGATTTCCATAGATTTCAGCAGATTTTTGCAGATTTCCACATTTTATTAGATGTTTCCAGAGTTTTACATACGTGATAGTGGATATTTATATAAATAAGTGTGTTTAGAAAATAAATCTAAAATGATCATCACTGCTCTGCACCGGATTACAGGTAACTTCCAATTGCCATCCTTTTCATATTGAGTGACTTATTTTTAATAATTAATAATATTGTTTATGATTGCTAAAGTAGTTAGAATGTGTTTTGGTAAACAATAATAATTTAATTGTTCTAAATTAAGCCATTTTCGAGATCAGTTTAAATATTTTTTTGTAAATGTAAATAAGATTTTTATATTTAATAAATGTTTGTTATAGTTAATATTTTAAATTCATTTATTTCTTTCTTCAGAAATTACACAACGCAATATCAAATTTTAATTTATACTTATTTAGAACAGTTTAAATAACTTTATAAGTTAAAATAAATTACCGATGGGTCTTTATAACAATGAATCCAATTATTTCATACCTTATTTCACGGCCAAACTAAGGTTTAAATTATTTCACCCATTTATTTCATGTTTTAATAGGTCGCGCACCGTAACAATGGTGCCGTGACCAAACGGTTTAATAATTATACCGTTACCACACGGTTTTAACAATGTTATCAAAATTTATAAGAACTATCTATACTACTTTAGCAATAGCACTATGTAAAAATAAAATAAAATAAAAGTTAACATGCTTACACGCGTTTTCTTAAAACTTAAAATTAAAAAGATTAAAGGCAGTATTGAAATAATACTAACAGAAAAAACAAAAATAATAAAAGAAACAAAGATTACCAGTAAATTATATCGTTGACTATTAAAAACTGCAAGGTTGAGTCACCTTCAATTTTCTTGTCCAGTTACATTGCTATGCAAAGTGTTGGGAGACAAATTATTATGATACCTTATATGTATTTTTATCATATATTACTTTATAAGAGAACTAGTTCAATATTATATATCTATTTTATTGAATGCTGAAACGAATTTATTTAGAGTGTTTACTGTACGTTAAGTTACAAATCTGAATAAGATTATTTCTTGTGTATTTGTGAGTATGCAGTTAAATCATGTTAGGAATGCATTTGCATGCATGCGTTTATAATTAGGATTGGCGGATAGAAAATATATATATATATATATTTATGTATATGTATTAATAATATTTTTCTTATTTCTTTATTTATGTTCAAAAAAATGTCAGATTTTATGGTCTATCAACAACTATCTTTTAAACATATAAACCTACCTCGTACTTTCTTTCGTTAATGTTACATTAATTATTTCATGAGTATTTTGTTAATATTTTATATATATATCATATTTGGTTTACTTTAGTGCATTTTATTATTTTGTGTGTATAGCATTTTAATCTAAAACCATTTTATAATTTTGCGTTGACATTTTAGAATTATTCCTTTATTGATAATGTGCTAAAATTGTATTCTATTGCATACATATGTGGTAATATTTAGTAGTCAGTGTAATAACATATTTATTTAATGGATGGATTTAATTAATGGAGGATTTAATTAATGATTTCAATTTTCACCCATTTACCTTTATCTCGATACTTTGTTTTGTTTTGTTTTGTTGATTAAGTTACTACCCTTGGTAATTAGTTTTTCTCTCAATATGGCACAACCTAATGCCGAAATTTCACAATCCACTTCCCTCATTTCTAAGTTAGCGGGATTTCAAGCTATTATCCCGCAGTTTGACAATTTGTCGGCGGTGACACCAAAATACTTTCTTGATAACTTTGATAAGATTACTACTCTCGCTCAATGTACGGATGAGGAAAAATTATTAATTCTTAAGAGTCGAATTCGGGGTGATGCACTTTCACACATTATTAATTCACCGGATTTCGCAGACGAGCACAATTATGACACATTTAAAACAAAATTTCTTGCATTTTTCGATAACAAACCTAGCTTAGCCACAAGGCAAAAACAATACTCAAATTGTAAAATGAATGAAGGAGAGAGTGCAAAAATCTATGCGACACGCGTAGCAACTGCTACACAAAATTTTTTCGGGGATATCGATTTGACTAACCAAGATACTAAGGCACTATTTGAGCATACAAAATTGTCCAAATTTCTAGAAGGCTTATTGCCAAAATATAAAAAAGACACACTTCTTAAAGATCCTCAAAATTTCTCGGATGCGGTTAAATTTGTAGAGTTATTACAGGCCAATGAGGAATTTTTTCCCAGTGCCTCTTCATCTAATACCACAATTAATAATGTACAGAAAGAAATTTCCAATTCCGATTTGCGGGCGCTATTAGAACTACATGCTCAAAAGACTGATGAAACTGTAGCCGCTTTATCTCAAAAACTGGATGACCTAACTGTTACAGTCAGAACAAACAGGTCTTCCAATAGTGATAGGTCATACAATAACAATTGGTCTGACAGATCCAGACAGAGAGAAAGATCTTTCCGTCATAACCAGGGGTCTTTCGTAAATAGACAGAATAGGCAGTCTCCTTTTAGAGGGAATTCTCAAAATAATAAAAACTACCCCTTCTGTGAAATTTGTTCCAAAAGAAACCACTTCACAAAGGATTGTTATTATGGAGACAGTAGGAATAGAAGTCGGGTATTCACCAGGCAAAATTTAGATACACCCTCTCACGAAAATCGCCCAAATAATAATGCATCTCCTCGCAAAGTACGTTTCCAGGACAGACGAGATACACATTATTTTCCCCGGAGTTCTTTAAACTAAAAAGGGGGATACATTCTCAGTCGAATGATTTATTGGCCCACGCATGTATTCCCCCCTATACAGAACATTACACAGGGCCGCAGGCATCAAGGTTTCATGTTGTAAATACCCAGGTATATTCTAGCCGCGCTGACACCTTAAATTATTATTTGCCGGTCATTGACATCAAAATTGCGGGTTCTTCAGTGACAGCTTTGTTAGACACCGGAGCTTCTGTAAGCCTGTTAGAGAAATCTATTTTTGACAGAATTAAACACGACAGGTCAATCAATGAAAATACGGTTGTCGTTAATATTAACTCTATTTCGGGAGATTCTTTGCAGATAGTGGGTTCCTTTACAATGCCAATCACTATCGGTACGAAAAGGCTCAGACATAATCTTTTTATTACACAGAATGCACTCACAACACAGTACCAGGCAATTCTCGGGTATGATTTTTTAAAACAACACAATGTAAACATGGATTTTTTAAATGACACTCTAAAATTAGGAAATTTTACAATTAAAATGCGAGATGCAAATTCTATCTCATCAAATAATACACATGTAGATTATGCAACATTAAAAACAAAGTGCATATTGCGCCCTTACGAGTCAAAATTAATTGATTTGAAATTAGACATTTCTGAACAGGAAGGGCAGGATATTCTTTTTACACCTCTACAGGTAAACAAACCAGTTGAATTAAATTCAGGTGTTTGTAAAATTCAAAAGAACAAAACCATTTCAGTATTACTTTCAAATTTATCTTCGCAACGATTACATCTTAATAAAGGGACTCGGTTAGGTTCCATTACATCTGAAAAATCGGTTCGAGACATTGAACATATAAAACAACTTCGTCGAAGAGAACTAAAGACATCGGACTTCAATTTAGACCACTTAGATGCACAAATGAGAGATCAGTTATTACCTCTACTGTTCGAATTTTCAGATATTTTTAGCAAACGATTATACACAATTGGCAAGACTAATGCTTTAACGCCAAATTTATCAGTAGACATTACACAATTACCATCTATTCGCCCTTATAATGTGCCACAGGCGTTAGAAAAAGAATTAAAACGTCAATTAGATGAGCTGGAATCAGCAAAACTTATTGAAAAATCAGAAAGTGCAATTAGTTTTCCTTCACTTCTCATAAAAAAGAAAAATCCTTCTAACGATCCTACCAAACAGAAATGGCGTTTAGTTGTGGATTATCGGAAATTAAACACTCATTTAAAGTACCCTAGATATAAATTACCATTAATTAATCATGTATTAGAAAAATTGAGAGGATCAAAGTACTTTACTTCCTTAGATTTATCATCTTCATTTTGGCAAATTCCACTGAAACCGGAAGACAGGGACATGACCACATTTTCTAGCCATTTTGGTTCGTATCGTTTCACGTCCATGCCACAAGGCTTGGCAGCTAGCCCAGAAACATTTTGTCGGCTTTCCGATCAGCTTTTAGCTCCTATTTCTGAGTTAAATATTGCGAATTATATAGATGATTTTTGTATAGGTGCTAATGACATACAAGAAATGTTACATAAATTAAGAAAATTATTTGAAAGATTTCGAGAATTCGGACTGACACTTAATCCTGAAAAGTGTTCCTTTTGCCTTCCCAAAATTGAGTTCTTAGGTCATACGTTAGATGATACAGGAATTCGCCCTAACGACTCCAATATAAAAAAAATCACGGATTTTCCACCTCCTACAACTGTTCGAAAAACGCGTAGATTTTTGGGCTTAGTGGGTTACTATAGAAGATTTATTCGTAACTTTTCAGAACTTTCGGCCCCTTTAACAAATTTAACGCGAAAAAATCAGAAATTTCGGTGGACAACTGAGGCACAAGAATCATTTGAAATTTTAAAATCCAAATTATCTCAGCCTCCCATTCTTATTCACCCTAATTATGACAAAGAATTTATCTTATCAACTGACGCCAGCGATAAAACTTTAGGCGCGACCATAGGACAAAAAGATAGACATGGTATCATACATCCCATAGCTTTCTTTTCAAAAAAACTAAACCCGACGCAAGTTCGCTATACCATTATGGAGAAAGAATTAATGGCTATTGTTGAGGCAATCAAAAGCTTCAGATATTATTTATACGGTCGCACCTTCACTATTAGATGCGATAATGCTGCACTAACAAAACTTTCAAAATTGGAATCCCCAGGAAATAGGATTACACGTTGGTTCACATTCCTTAATGAATATAATTATAATTTCGAGCTTATTAAATCAGAAGAGAACCACGTTGCGGATATTCTTTCTAGAGACTTTTATGTCAATTCTGTTCAAATAGATATGCCTACCACAGATGATATCAAATTAGCTCAGCACGCCGATGAAAAATTAAAATCCATAATAGACGAGTTAAAAAGCGAACGCCCTTTACCAACCAAATTAAAAGATTATGCACTTCACAATGATTTATTAATACATACAGGTTACGTACCGAGAGGCGGCAAATCCCAAAAGGTCACACAAATAGTCATTCCCGATAAATACAAACCACACATATTGGCAGCAAAACACCTTCCTCACTTTGGTCATTTAAAAACATATGATGCAATTAGGGAAAAATATTTTTGGGAACATTTATATTCAGACACCAAACACTACGTAGAAACTTGCAAACAATGCGTTTCCTTCAAATCTCCGAATCGATTACCGCCCGTACCACTTCAGAGACATTACATACCATCTCGACCAATGGAATACGTCTCTTGCGATTTCATCGGCAGATTACCGGAAACACCAAAGGGAAATAAGTACATAATGGCGATTATTTGTCACTTCACTAAATTCATTAAATTATACGCTATACCGGATCAATCTGCGCTTACAACAGCAGAAAAATTTCTCGATTTCGCTTGTACTTTTGGCTTCCCAGAGTACTTTTTGACAGATAGAGGTACTAATTTCACGAGCGAATTATTTTCACATTTGTGTAATCGTATGGGTGTAACTAAATTACAAACTACAGCGATGAATCCAAGGTGTAACGGAAAATCGGAACGTATCAACTCAAATATTAAAAAAATCGTTATCCATATTCGCAGAAGGTACCTCGGACTGGGATGAGTACGTACAATTTTATGCGTTCTTATATAACTCCAGTATGCACTCCGTGATCAACGACAAACCAGCATATCTACACCTCAGTTACGATCCAATGTTACCGAACGATGTTTTACAAAGTCCAACGCCTACACAGCATACATCGTATGAGGATTTTGTCGAGAAAAAGACAAGGCAATTACAATATGCATTCGAAAAGGTGAAAGAAAATTTGATAAAGGCAGCAGAAAGTCAGGAACAGTATCAAGCAAAAACAGCGAAATACCGCGATTTTTACGATGGGCAGCTAGTCTATTTATATGCACCCGAAAGCGACAGACATTCTTCACTCCCTAAGCGGAGAAATTACACTGGTCCTTTCCGAATTCAAAAGCGCCAGAATAAGGTACTGTATACGATTGTTGACGCAGTCAATCCGAAAGTAAAACCGCAAACTGTTCATTCACAACGTCTGATACCTTATGTGGAGAGAAAGAAAGAACTGGATTATTTACAGTTCTTAGTTAAAAATGATTTGGAATTGAATAGAGAGGTCCAGTCGCTACAGGAAAATAAAAAGCCGAATGCTGTATTCGATGAATGGACAGCAGAGGATGCATTATTGCATACTATCTCTCACCCCCAAACACCACAATGCCCTACGGCAGAGACAGAAGCTAGCTCGCCTCCTCGTTCCCTCCACTCCGATGACACTGAGTTATATCAAATAGATGCTTCTCAAAATTTATCGGACAATGCTTCGGCTACTAACTCGGCACAGTCACAAACGCATTCATACAATTTGAGGTCACGATCTCACCAAGGGGTATCGCATGAAAGAAATTTCGCGGATAAATTGTTTGACTGGTCTTTATCACTCACTGAATAATGTTTGATTTTTTACTTCCTTGTACGTAGTATAAGGAAGTAATGTGATCCCGAAAAATTTTGGGGGCCAAATTTCGACAAAAAAAACCGATTTTGACTACCTCTAAATTTAATTAAAAAAAATTTTTCGATGCATCTCATCGTAGGCTAGCATGCACGATCATATTAACGCGTCTGCAACTCATTTTGACCAGCGGCGAGTCTACGGTGGCCAGTTTTTCCATGCCGTCTGTACGTATGTACGTACGTACGTACGTACGTACGTATGTATGTAACTCGCATATCTCAAAAACTATTGGTCGTAGAATGTTGAGATTTGATATTTAGGATTGTTCTATGATCTAGTTGTGCACCTCCCCTTTTGGTGGCAATCGAATGGATAGTTTATGTACAGGACCGCCCAAAAGATTCGAAATACATTACGCTCTATGGGCCGAAATTCATTAAACTCGCCTAACTCAAAAGCTATTAGGCGTAGAATGTCGAAACTTCATATTTTGGATAATTGTAACATCTAGTAGTGCACCTCCCTTTTTGGTTTTATTCGACTGGATAGTTTATCTACAGGACTGCCCAAAACATTCGAAATACATTACGCTCAATGGGCCGAAATTCATTAAACTCGCATATCTCAAAAACTGTTAGGCGTACAATGTTGAAACTTTATATTTAGGATTGTTGTAACATCTAGTTGTGCACCTCCCCTTTCGGTTCCATTCGACTGAATAGTTTATCTACAGGACCGCCCAAAAGATTCGAAATACATTACGCTCTAAGGGCCGAAATTCATGAAAGCGTTTTTTAGAGGTATTGGGCTATTTCAAACGACTCAGAAGTGATATATGCTGTAAAGAGTTAGAAAATGAATTTCTCCATTAAAAAAAGTGTCTTTATCATTTATAGTTCTGCTACAGGAACACTCAAAAGATTTCCAATACATTACGGTCAATGGCAATTTTAGGGGCATTCATCCATTTCATGCACAATACCGTCCTACCACATAAGTTAGGTAATGGTCCGACCATGGTCACGTGCCTCTCTCAAGAACTATGCCAAAAGTCGCCAAACTTGGCGACTTTTGGTGTACGTGTGTGCATATTTAACTCTCAAATCTCAAAAACTATTATGAAATTTCATATATAAGAATGTTGTAACATCTAGTTGTGCATCTCGATTTTTGGTTCCAATCTACTGGAGAGTTTATTTACAGGACCACCGGAAAGAATTTCAGTACTTTAATGTCTATGGACATCTTCAATATAATACTACTGTAGATAGTCATTGTTTGGTACATGCCCAAAATTCGCCGTCGGTCCTCGACCTTGGCGAGTTTTGGCGAAATATCGCCAAATTTGGCGATAGTCAGTCATTTGGTCCATGCCCAAAGTATCGCGATTTGTCATCGTTCTTGGCGAGTTTTGGCGAAATATCGCCAAATTTGGCGATAATCTGTCATTGTTTGGTTCATGCTTAAAATCTCGCCAAATGTCGTCGACATTGACGAGTTTCGCCGAAATATCGCCAAATTTGGCGCCAAAAATTATTTCGTATTTTGTATAACTCTAAAACTAACCCGTAGATTTTTTAACTTTTGTATTTAGAACTATTGTAATATCTAACTGTTTTCAATATCTTTTTTGACAGCAATCGACTGAGAATTTATTTACAGGGTGAGCCAAATGACTTCTAATACATTGAGGTGTATGGATGCATTCAATTCATTGAAAGTCTGTGGTCAATGACTACTTTGGCTATCCCCAAAATCTCGCAGACTATCTCAAGTTTGTCGGCTTTTGGTGAAATATCGCCAAATAAATTGTCAGAAGGAAATCTTTCAAATTGAACTCAGCTTGGCGATATCGAAATATTTGGCTGGAAATCGCTAAACCTTACTATTATTGATATTTTATCTCTTTCAAACAAATAAATTTAGAGGAAGTGCGTCGAAAATATTTTTGATCTAATGGACGTGCAAGGAAGTCATGTGTTGGACACATCAGATTTTTTTTCCCTCGTAGTAACAGTTTGTTCATAATTTTTTTTCTCTTGCAGTACATCCTTCAAAATTTGTAAAATAAATAAATTAATTAATGTGCCTTACAAGATAGATTCAATACGTTCAACATTAAGTTCAATATATTTTCCTGCGATTTCTTTTTTCTCTTCTTGTTATTTTTTTTTTTCCTTTCCTCTTTTCCCTCTCCTCTTTTCCTCGTGTAATAGTCATTGCATTGTAGGTACTTACTTTATTAATTTAATAAGTTTATTTTCGGTTTCTTTAATTTGTTATTGATAAGTTTTTCACTTAGAGGTTATTAGTGTTTTGTTGTTAGTTATAGACCTGGCCAGCTATAATGAGTTGTTTGAAACGCTAATATCTAAATAAGGTGATTACTTTTCAATTTTCTGTGAATTTTTTTTTCTTCTTTCATTTGCATATTTTTCATTTAGTCAATTTTTATTTAATATTATTGGAGTATAAGGGACAACTCAAATTAGTAATACATTAGGATAATTAAGCTTACTTAGATACAAGATTTCTTTTAGTATACTTACATGCCTTTGAATTTATATACATTCACTTCTTTAGTTATTGCTGTTATTTTTTTTCTTTTTACTCTATGAATTGAATTATTATTATTATCATTATTATATATAGCATAGCATTTTGATTCATATTGAATGAATTTCAAAATATTAAAGATTCTAAGATTTTTTTTCTCGAATTGGACATTAGCATTGGAGGTGTCATCGATGTGTTCAATTTTATTATGTGTTATGTCTCTTATATTAACATGAGCATGGTTAAGTGAGGTAAACAAAAGCAAGATTATGAATTTAATGCTAGTTAAAAAAAAAAAAAAAAAAAAACTTTTGATATTAGAAAATGAAAGTTTGAATTTTACGTTTATAACACACACACACACACACACAAAAAAAAAAAAAAAAAAAAAAAAAAAAGAGATTTTAGTAATTTATTACTTAATATTAATAACATATGTCATTGTCACTCAGTGATGGTAATTGGAGTTTACTTGTTCCAGTTTTGTTCCTGTTGGTATGTGCAGTGGCAGCAAAGGCCAAACACGAGGGAGAATTATGTGAATTTAAAGAAGATAAATTTCATTGTAAAAATTATCCTCGGCATTCCCTCGCAAAGTTTACTCTGCCGGACAATGCATGTGCATTTAGATCCTGCCATAGCTGCATTACGGGGCAACAGTCGTTTATAATTTCGCCAAGTGGCGATCTTGTGGAGCCATCTCAGTTTCTCCTAAAGTGTAACAACATCACTTCGCTCACCTCTACAACTTACAAATGCACTTCGGTAGAAGGGGCGAGTTGTGAGCATACAGAAATTGACGGACCGGACGATTTTTGTGCAGTGCGAAATTGTACAGCAAATGCTCCTTGTCGGTGCCAGTTCACGCATCTATCCACGCAATTAGTAGCAATTACTACTGACAAGCTTATTTACAATCCCCAGATACTGACATTGAAAGTATGCCTGCTGGACAAAAACTTTCAGGAACGTTCTAAACTCCGTCGCAGGTTGTTGGAAGGAGAAGCAGCTGTGTTTCAGAACTCCGATTTGACGATGAATTTTACGGACCCAATTCTTCATTTGCCGGGACGCGGACGTGTTATTTTGCGAAACGAAGACTTTGAACAAATAATTCATGTCTCAGACGACAACTTGATAATAATTCCATTTGAAATGTTGTCGTACAAATCGACAATACACATTATTTACATTCACACCAATGGACATACCATTACAGGCAGTATTCATGTGGCAGGAAAATCTGTTTGTCAGCTACGATTTTGTTTTTTTTGCACAGGGGTCTTTCGACATGTTCAATGCCTGCCTTTATTTTTACGATACATTATTTATTCAGCAGCTCTTTTTATAGCTATGTTTATTCTCTTATTTGTGAAACAAATATTAAAATCGGTGATCTTCATTTTCACAACTTTAGCGTTTGTCGCCAATTTCTGCGGCAGAGCACTGAAACTTTTTGCACGTTGCTCACTACTCTTAGGCGCTTTTATAGGCAATGTTGGCAAAGATACTACCCAAGGAACATATGAATTCCTTGAAAGACAAGCAGCTCGAGGTGCTCCTCTTCTTCAAAATCAGATAGTATCAATTACTCTTCTTTGTTTAGTGCCACTTACGTTAGCGGAGTGTAATACCCAAGCAATTGTACAATCTGAATTACGTGCATGTGAGACTTTGCAGGACAACACACGATCATGTGAAGTTTACACTACCGCGGAAATATCCTTACCGTCTATTTCATCAGAATCCTGCCTATGGTTCACAGATAAGGATAATAATCACCTCTTCTCACTGAAATTGAAATTAGAGGAGGTAACTTGCGATTTTCACACAGAACGAGAATATTTCACTTTCCCTGTCAAAGCACGGCACTTATCTCAGATTAGCTGCATTTTCAATGAATTTTGTGGACGTGGAATTCACTGTGTTCCGAAATCCATAGGGAAAGGTGGCCTACGGTTTGAAGCCGAGACTCCCGAAAGCCGGGAATATCCGGGAGTTTCCACGTGTACAGCGGGTGGACTCGGAGTAGGATGTGCCATTTTAACCAGAGCAGCATGCAACTTTCATCGCACATGGTATATCCCCGATTTGCTTCATAGCTACGAAGTCTCCAGAATTACAGGACACACTTGTAGGTATCATATCTCGGTGACTCACACCGAGAATAATACCTTAACGAGACTTTCAGTGACAGATCACACGTATACGAACACTGGTATAAAGATCTCCATTCTAGGGGCTTATGATCAGCCCCAATTGCATATCACCGACTCGCTGATTCAAAGGGTAGGAAAATCCTCTGAGGCCTATCTTTCCCCTGCAAGTGCACGAAACTTCCCAAAAGCGGGAGAGATTGGGGCAACACAATCGAACTCCTCCATTTCCACAGACTTCATCTTCGACCCCAATATTTCCACCTGTGATTTTTTTTAAGACACCCTTAGATGTATTAATTCTCCTGATGCTCTAGAGAATCTCCGAGCTTCAAAAGACAGAGCGTTACCTCTAGAGCGGAACTTACATTTGTTTCACATAAAAAACGGACAATTAACATCTACAATGCTTTTTCTGCAGCAGTTAGACTGCAACTGCATTTCACAAATTACAAAATCAAGCTGCAGGCGATCACAGTCTGTCCATCCTTTAGTGATGGGCCGATTCTAATTACAGGCTGTTACCGTTGTGGACTTTTGGCACGAATGAACATTATTGCTAAATCCACGTGTGAACCAGGAATAGTGGACATTCATTTCCAGCAATTAACTGTGTATACCAAAGCTGTTCATTTAAATTTAGATTCGACTAACTTATTGATTAAATTTTTAGCAGATAAGCAATGTTATGATGAAAAAGTGTGCTTAAAGTCCAAAACGTTAATACAATGTAAACCTGTTCAATTTTGTTTGGATGAGCCTTCGGTAGACTTGCTAAATTTAAATTTAAATTACACAAAATCTGCTACGTCTACTACTCCATATTCATGGCCTGATTGGCTTAAGATGCCTACTTTAGCATCTCCTATATATTATTTAAAATTAATAGGGTCATCACTATTTATTGCTTGTCTGCTAATTACACTCATCTCATCAGCAGTCACGTGTTGTTGTAGATCCAGATAACACCGTGATTTCATTTAACTTTGTTTATTATACGTACGAAGTAAAAATATCCGTCATCATGTAGTCAAAATCGAACGTTATGGTTCAATCTTTTTTTTTTCTTTTCGCTTTTCTCTCCTTTCTGGAATTTTTTTTTTATCATTTATTGTAAGTTTTCATTTTATTATTATCATTACTATTATTATTAATTTTCTTCGTTGGTACACACTAATAGTGTGTTTTTGCAACATCCCTATCGGATAATTTTACTTTGTCTATTTATTGTGAGTTCATTATTATATGTAAAGTGTTTATTTTAATTTTTTCCCTTTATATTATTATTATTATTATTATTATTATTATTTGTGTATTGTGCAGTATCACATATCTTTTCTATATTTGTGTTTCTTGTGTTAGCTAAAGGTAATTAGCTATTCAATGGTAAGCGCTCAAATGGCAATTGGATTTAGTGGGACTTCAGTAATTTTTCTTTTTTTTTCTCTTTTTTTTTCTTTTACGGGATTTTTGGTAGGATTGTTAGGTTGAGCCTGTAGGTAATGTGCAGAAATTTGTATACAGCCCCAATGCAGATAAAAAAGCCTTTATTAAGAAAGCGCGATTCCAGAAAAATCTGCAGGTGTTAAAAACCGTTCATTAGTGACCACCTCAAGGTCGACTAAAAACATGCGGTATTCTCAAAAGAATTTAGCACAAAAGTTGCGTCAGGAGTTTAATAAAAGCAAGTCTCAAAAATATACGGAATTGAACAGAATAAGGGATAATGTTGGAAGGAATGGAATTCATGCACGTGCAAAAGTCATTGATATCATAGAAAAGTGTACTTCAGCTAAATGTCAGGACAGGAAATTTATTAATAATTTTAAGCGTTGCGCTCGGAAGAGTTAAAAGAAATCTTGGTGAAAGTCGAACATATAAATTTCATCTTTTGGCGTTCTTTGAAAAGAGTGGGAAAAACGAATGTCCGCTAGCTAGAAATCATTTTTGTGTATCGCGGGACGCCTTGCAGTTTTACAAAAGAGCAACCGCGACAGAAGCGGGAGCCATTGAATGCCTGACCTTTGTGGTCAAGACGTCAGCGGCCAATTTGCGGGAAGCTTTTGATGTTGGTCGGTGAGAATTCGTAGGCAAAGCTTCAGAAAAGGAAAACATATAATAAATATCAAGGGGAGAAAAATTGAAAAATAAAATTTAAGAAAAACATGGAGGTGTTGACGATAAGGCTGTACAAATCCAATGAGAAAGTTTGAGATTTGAGGAATGACCAATGGCAAGTTAGAGAGAGGTAAATTTCGGGCAAAAGAGTTAGTAACTGGTCGGTTTAGGAGAATTAGGAGCCACAGAGTGGCTAAACTAATTATTTACGAGTTTAGGGAAGAAAATGGGGGACGAAGATTTGAGCAAAACTGGACTGCACAGCCAGAGAAGGCAACTTTCAGCAGATTTCAGTAGATTTCCATAGATTTCAGCAGATTTTTGCAAATTTCCACATTTTATTAGATGTTTCCAGAGTTTTACATACGTGATAGTGGATATTTATATAAATAAGTGTGTTTAGAAAATAAATCTAAAATGATCATCACTGCTCTGCACCGGATTACAGGTAACTTCCAATTGCCATCCTTTTCATATTGAGTGACTTATTTTTAATAATAATAATATTGTTTATGATTGCTAAAGTAGTTAGAATGTGCTTTTGGTAAACAATAATAATTTAATTGTTCTAAATTAAGCCATTTTCGAGATCAGTTTAAATATTTTTTTTGTAAATGTAAATAAGATTTTTATATTTAATAAATGTTTGTTATAGTTAATATTTTAAATTCATTTATTTCTTTCTTCAGAAATTACACAACGCAATATCAAATTTTAATTTATACTTATTTAGAACAGTTTAAATAACTTTATAAGTTAAAATAAATTACCGATGGGTCTTTATAACAATGAATCCAATTATTTCATACCTTATTTCACGGCCAAACTAAGGTTTAAATTATTACACCCATTTATTTCATGTTTTAATAGGTCGCGCACCGTAACAGTACGTACAGACGGCATGGAAAAACTGACCACAATAAACTCGCCGCTGGTCAAAATGAGTTGCAGACGCAGAATTCTTAAAATTAAATTTAGAGGTAGTCAAAATCGGATTTTTTGTCGAAATTTGGCCCCCAAAATTTTTCGGGATCACATTACTTCCTTATACTACGTACAAGGAAGTAATAGGCGATTAAACTGATAAATATTCAATCATTTATCACAGTGATAAAGTGACGACGGTAATTATGCATAGTTACAGGATTACTCACGTTTACCGTAAGATATTTATTTTTATCATTTAAAATGCTGCTTTGGCTTAAATCATTCTTCTCTCACTGGGAAGCAATCAGAAAGTATATTAAAAACATCTTTTAAATGATAAATCTCTATATTTCGATGAACACATATTTACAAAGCACTTCTTTTTGCTGTTATTTTGTTTAAGATTTTTTTTTCTCTTTCTGCCGTTAGATATAGTAAAATATTTTAGACTTTCATGCTTAAATATTTTAGGTTTTAATAAGTAACTCTTTACTTATTAGGTTTTAATAAGTAAAGAGGGGATGGATTTTACATTTTAAAGACTTTCTCTGAACCTGGAACAACAAACTTATTGGTACTCCAAGAAATAAATATTTATTGCAAGTATCACTCAGCATTGTGCAATGGAAATTCTTTCAGGAACGCTATTTTAAAAATAATTATCTGTGTGTTTATATTGACGAACAACCTTTGAGTATTAATAGCATTATCCCCCTCGCCTCGCAACGACAGAAAAAACACCAAATATTTTTATTTATTAAATCAAATGTTATAATTAAAAGAAAGTGACATTAAAGTTAAGATTTTTTTTTTTTTTTTTGGGGGGGGGGGGGAACCGGCAACAAAAAATCACACGGAACAGCGCCGACCATTGGTTAGAAAACTCTCGTTTACAGCAGCGGTTCTCAAAATTTTTGAGGCTGTTTTCCATAAAGTGGGATAAATACCCCTAGAAATGTTTAGCCTAAAAGACAAATTAGCTATTGCATTTTTTCTTTAAATTACGTAAAATAAATAATATTTTTAATTAATTGTAATCATTAAAAAACGCTGTATTTTAGCAACTTATTATTAAATCAACAAGTAGTCAATGAAACGGATTAATGAGATTAATAAAGAAAGAAATTAAAGTTACTTAAAGCATCTTTTTTTTCAGCTTTCGGATGCAGAAAGAGAAGAATTACTTCGTAATCCATGGACACCCCCTGCAAATTACACTTTTCCCGCGACTGGAAAAAGAAATTTAAAATTTCAACACCGATGGCTTTTACGATGGAAGTGGCTTACATATTCACCGTCAGAAACGGCGCATTTTGCAAATTTTGTGCCCTGTTTCCATCTTTAGGTGTTGGTAACAGCGGGATTCCACCACGAAAGCTAGTGTCCGAAAAGTTTGATAACTGGAAAAAATCTGATGTGTCCAACACATGACTTCCTTGCACGTCCATTAGATCAAAAATATTTTCGACGCCCTTCCTCTAAATTTATTTGTTTGAAAGAGATAAAATATCAATAATAGTAAGGTTTAGCGATTTCTAGCCAAATATTTCGATATCGCGAAGCTGAGTTCAATTTGAAAGATTTCCTTCTGACACTTTATTTGGCGATATTTCACCAAAAGCCGACAAACTTGAGATAGTCAGCGAGATTTTGGGGATAGCCAAAGTAGTCATTGACCACAGACTTTCAATGAATTGAATGCATCCATACACCTTAATGTATTTAAAGTCATTTATGGCTCACCCTGTAAATAAATTCCCAGTCGATTGCTGTCAAAAAAGATATTGAAAACCGTTAGATATTATAATATAGTTCTAAATACAAATTTCAAAATTCTACAGGTTAAAGTTTTAGAGTTATACAAAATACGAAATAATTTTTGGCGCCAAATTTGGCGATATTTCGGCGAAACTCGTCAATGTCGACGACATTTGGCGAGATATTAAACATGGACCAACAATGACAGATTATCGCCAAATTTGGCGATATTTCGCCAAAACTCGCCAAGAACGATGACAAATGGCGATACTTTGGGCATGGACCAAATGACTGACTATCGCCAAATTTGGCGACATTTCGGCAAATCTCGCCAAGGTCGAGGACAGACGGCGAGATTTTGGGCATGTACCAAACAATGACTGTCTACAATTGTATTATATTGAAGATGTCCATAGACATTAAGGTACTGAAATTCTTTTTGGTGGTCCTGTAAATAAACTCTCCAGTAGATTGGAACTAAAAATCGAGATGCACAACTAGATGTTACAACATTCTTATATATGAAATTTCATAATAGTTTTTGAGATTTGAGAGTTAAATATGCACACACGTACACCAAAAGTCGCCAAGCTTGGCGACTTTTGGCATAGTTCTTGAGGGAGGCACGTGACCGTGGTCGGACCATTACCTAACTTATGTGGTAGGACGGTATTGTGCTTGAAATGGATGAATGCCCCTAAAATTGCTATTGACCGTAATGTATTGGAAATCTTTTGAGTGTTCCTGTAGCAGAACTATAAATGATAAAGACACTTTTTTTAATGGAGAAATTCATTTTCTAACTCTTTACAGCATATATCACTTCTGAGTCGTTTGAAATAGCCCAATACCTCTAAAAAACGCTTTGATGAATTTCGGCCCATAGAGCGTAATGTATTTCGAATCTTTTGGGCGGTCCTGTAGATAAACTATTCAGTCGAATGGAACCGAAAGGGGAGGTGCACAACTAGATGTTACAACAATCCTAAAT
Source organism: Cheiracanthium punctorium (assembly GCA_038373885.1). Classification (NCBI taxonomy): domain Eukaryota; kingdom Metazoa; phylum Arthropoda; class Arachnida; order Araneae; family Cheiracanthiidae; genus Cheiracanthium; species Cheiracanthium punctorium. The sequence continues at coordinate 246,437 of JAWZYV010010046.1, forward strand.
ATAAAGTTTCAACATTCAACGCCTAACAGTTTTTGAGATATGCGAGTTTAATGAATTTTGGCCCGTTGAGTGTAATGTATTTCGAATGTTTTGGGAAGTCCTGTAGATAAACTATCCAGTCGAATGGAACCAAAAGGGGAGGTGCACAACTAGATGTTACAACTATCCGAAATATGAAGTTTCGACATTCTACGCCTAATAGCTTTTGAGTTAGGCGAGTTTAATGAATTTCGGCCCATAGAGCGTAATGTATTTCGAATCTTTTGGGCGGTCCTGTACATAAACTATCCATTCGATTGCCACTAAAAGGGGAGGTGCACAACTAGATCATAGAACAATCCTAAATATCAAATCTCAACATTCTACGACCAATAGTTTTTGAGATATGCGAGTTACATACATACGTACGTACGTACAGACGGCATGGAAAAACTGGCCACAGTAGACTCGCCACTGGTCAAAATGAGTTGCAGACGCGTTAATATGATCGTGCATGCTAGCCTACGATGAGATGCATCGAAAAAAAATTTTTAATTAAATTTAGAGGTAGTCGAAATCCGTTTTTATGTCGAAATTTGGCCCCCAAAATTTTTCGGGATCACATTACTTCCTTATACTACATACAAGGAAGTAAAAAGCCATCGAAGATTTTGATGGTCATGAAAAAACAGCTTATCATAAAAAATGCGTGTCAGACTCAGAGACTTTCCTTTCTTTCGCAGGAGGAGAGAGAAAATCAATTGATATATGCATAAACTCGGGAGTTCAAGAGCAAATAATGAAAAATCGTAGTAACATCAAACCAATCATCGAGACAATAATATTTTGTGGAAGGCAAGGGTTATCTTTAAGAGGACACAAGGAAATGGGAAATATTTTAGATGACGAAGAGAATAATTCTGGCAACTTCAGAGCATTACTAAAGATGCGCTGTGATGCGGGGGATAAATCGTTATTTGATCATTTAAAATGCAGTAGCATAAACGCCAAATATACTAGCCCAGAAATACAAAAGGATATTATAGAAGCATGTGGTAGTATAATTTTACGGAAAGCAGTCCAAAAAATTAATGATTCTGAAGGATTCAGCATTTTGGCGGATGAAACTACTGACATAGCAGGTATTCAGCAGATGTCATTGTGTGCCAGATACTTGGAAAATGAAAAAGTAAGTGAAGATTTTTTGCAGTTTTTACCTGTGTACGATGCTACAGGAAAAGGGTTAGCTTCCACAATTATTAACGGCCTGAAAAACTCCGGAGTTCAGATGCACAATTTAAGGCGAAAGAAGTTTCCTTTCCATGTTAAGCAATGGGAATTTATTACTTCGGTTTTCAAGTAATATCTCGGCACTAAATTAATATTTTTAAATTTTTCTTTCATTGTTGTTTTCTTGAAAGACTTCTCACCTTTTCCATCTTTCAGATTTTAGAAATATTGCTTTGATGTATTTTTTATTTAATATTAAACACAATCATCTATCTACAAAGACACGAATTCTGACAGTCAACTGCGATTTTCTCAGACCAGACTAACTTTTTTGAAATTTGGTAAAGATAGAAAAATTGCAGTGCACTTTGCCTTTTCAAATACATAAGTATTTTTTATCTAATCCATAAATTTGATTTTTAGCGATTTATTTACACATTTTTGATGAAAAATTTTCAGATGTTTTCCACCCCCACTTGCCCACGTGTTGCGTTACCACCCGCAGAGATGAAACGGGGAGAAAGAGGAACTTGATTTACGACTCCTCCCAGAAAAACTCTCTGTTTAAAGGCTTGGTTTGTATTGAAAAGGAATAGATTTGTTTCGGATGGATGATGTAAATGGAGGGACAATTTACATTGCACAGTACGGAGTACAATTTCCACTTATATAATATTTAAAAAGTTTAAATGCACAAACTTTTTTAGGTGAAGCAGCTTCAACCTAAAATTGTAGGAAAGTTTATTTCTCTTTTGTAATTCCATATATATCGAAGTTTCCTTCTGATGTTCGGTAATCAACTAAAGCACTATTCATTACGCTCATTACCTATATATATATATATATATATATATATATTTACTTGTATATAATTTTTCACACAGCTATATAAAATGCTAAAGAAAAGGGCCTTTAGTATATAAGTAAAGGTTAAAAAGAAATATAAGTAAATAGTATTATCCAGTAAGTAAAAACATATTGGACTAATTTGTATGTGTGTGTGTGTGTGTATCTATGCACGCGCAATCGAATAGGCAAACTCACATCATCTAATCCGAAAGTCACTAGTGACCAGAGTGTTTGACAAATTTTAATGGAACTTGGCTATTAATCATCCGCATCTTTTTTTTTTCCCTGTAATTCCAACTTCCAACAATGTCCGCCTTCTTTTCATACTACCCTCTGATTGCAGTTCTATATCTTACGTTTTCGGGTCCCAGATGTATGTTTATACTTATCCGTTACAAAAGCTTCATTAGTAATCAGTCAAATATATTTGGCGCCTTTCTTTTCCTTTCTTATTGCATGTTTAAACTTTAGTACACGATGACTGCGTCTGTGTGATCCAGAAGAGGTTTTGGAAGACACAATTATTTTATTTATCCGTGAGACTTGTGCGCCAAAAATTCGCAGCATACGTCCTCTAGGAGTGGAATTCGAGGCAATTGCCCCTCCTCCCCTCTCGGTGGGTCAGGGACAGCTGGAGTTGACCCCTTTTTCGTATGTTGTCCCAGGACCACAGTCTAGCTTTTGGAATAACTCAAAATGAATCCCGATTTAAATATGATGACTGATCAAAAATGAAGTAAAAACGTTGTTTCCGCATCGAAATTTTGAAGTACGGACGCAGCTATAACGGGCATTATTTATTCTGTTGGCTAAAAGGGGGGGGGGGGAAACAGAATATATTTAAAGAATTGGTTCATATTAACCATTTTAAAAAAATTCTCTGTGGTATTAATACATCCAAAAACATACTACTCACAAAAATACTTCTAAGCCGATTTGAAATTTCGCAATCAAATGACGTGTTTAACTAACTTAAAAGTATTAGAATTTGCTTTTAGGATCATATTTAAAATTTTCTGTGCATTTAAACTTCTTCAATGTTATATCATTGTAAATTTTACTCCGTGCTGGGCAATGCAAATTGTGCTCATTGATATTTAGTTAATTTAGTTGGGAGGATACAAAACTGAAACGCCCGACACGTGAAGATGCCTCTGATTACAGGATCTTAGCTCCCAAGCTGATGATTTCAGTGCAATTTATTTTGTTTCAAAGCTGATTTCACGAGTGTTTCTTAGTTACATTGGACGATATTGATTTCAACATATTGAGGCTTTTTTTTTTTCTTTAAATATAAATGCTTATTTGCACTTGTTTTCTAGGTGTGGTTGATTAAATTCTTAATAACTAAAGCAGCCTTTTATTAATGAATATGTCATTTTATCTCTCACCCCCTTTATTGAATTGTCCCAAAAAAGCGACATAATTTTACATATATTTAAATGCTATTAGTTCGCAACAACTTTAATCCATTGTTACAATATTTCGTAAGCTGTAGATATGCATCCCATGTATTTTTCTATAAATAGGTTACAATCATAAAAATTTCAACATAGGGTTACCAGGCGAAAAGCACGAAAGGTGAGAGATAAAATGACATAGTTAATTAATATCGTTTTAATATGGCAATAATGAAACTAAAAAATTAGGGGGGGGTCATAGGGGTCCCCCCTGACGAGGCACGAACAGCCGAGTTATATATATATATGTAATGTATAAAAAGGTAATTTGGGTTTTACTAGTTTGGGTATTGTTCAAGCGGGTACTTTCACTGTAAGTTTTGCTTTCCTGTCAAACTTGCCACGCGCGCTCTGGAGCTGTGTTTTATTTATTTTGTTATTTGCCAGACATCAGGCCGTCGATTCTGAGTTCTTTAGATGTACACGTGTCCTCACGCCCTTGTAGGCCCGGATGCGGGTCATGTTGGTAAATGTGTGTGGTTCGATCAGAGATAAGAGAGAGGAGGAGTTGTGTCTTCGCAGACCACGTGGTGTGGTAAGCGTAAATACTCCCGCACATCGAAAATCGGGGGACTTCTGCCACTGGAACTGCTTCATGAGTCCACGCTGATTCTTGTACCCGTCTCCCCTCCCCTCTTCTCATTCTAAATTGTAACTTAAATGTAATGTTCAATAAACCATATTACCTGCCTTAACTCTGAAACTTTACTTGAAATATCTGACGTCTCAAATAGCCGACAGGATATTTGCCTGTGTGCCAATTAAAAAGTTTAAATTGTAAAAAATTAACGCTCAATAATCTGGGAGACGGGGTACACTGCTTACCCGAAGATGAGGAGTATGCCGGAGATGCGGCGCTATGCCGACTGCCTGCCGATCAGAGATACCCGACTTGCCTCTTCGCCGACTGCAGATATTTGGACTTCTCATTCCCTGCTTTGATGAAACTACTTTCGCCTGACCTCCCATCGAATCCTCCCATGAATCCCATCGAAAAATTTGCGCTCCCGAGTTTTCCATAGCGACTAACGACGCTGATGCCGACACGTAAATTAAAGAAGTGCCTGCCCTCCGTTATCCGATATCATCTTTCTGTACCGTGTTTACCATCCAGAAATCTGTGCCTCCTTATTTATTTTTTTTTTCTTCGCACGCCCGCTGCTATTCTGAAAATCCCATGGAAATCGACGAAATTTCACTGCCTTCGTAGGGCCTCCCCTTACGAGAAGTGTGTGCTACTGGTGAATTATTTCCCCCTTTTTCTCCGTGCCGAATATTTTTGTTTTTGCGGTTGACCGAAACTCCTCCTGCCTGCATTGAACTTGTGAGAGAAGATATTTTTTTGTGTGTGTGTTTTGTTTATTGTTGAAGAATGACGATTTCAACTTGTGGATATTGATTAAGTGAAGTAAGCAAATTATATTTTCAGAGTTGAAGTGAACATTACAGTATTATATTTAAATGGTTATTAATTGTGTGTGTGTTATTTTAAAGTGCTATTTTAGTGTTGATGAAAAAAAAAAAATTGATATATCTGCATTTTTCCCATTAGTATAGTATTTTCATTAAGGTAAGATTTTGTAAATTTATTGCAGTATTATTATTAATGCTGCTAAATAAAATTTCTGAATGCAATTATTAAATGCTTCTCCGTTCAGGTAAAAATTTAGAAAAAAATTTCAGCATGTCGTTAGATGGTAAAGAAAATACACAAACTATTGCCACTATGTCCCTGCAAAAAAGTGATGAGTTTATTGCCCCCTTTAATTTTGAAGATAATATGAGTTTTGAAAGTTGGATAGCATATTACGAACAGTGTTGCTTACAACAAAATAAAGATGAAGACTGGAAATTTCAAAATATAGGAAAATTTCTTAAGGGGTCTGCCTTAACAACATACATAAATAATATTGCAAATTGTAATAATTGGCAAGAATTGATTGAAATACTGAGAGAAAAATATATTTCATGTACCGTGTTTACTTTCATGGATTTTACAAATTTAAAACTAGAAAAAATTTCGAATCTTATAACTTATTTTCATGAAAAATTAGAAATAGGTAGAAAATTGGGGCTACCTAATAATATAATATTAGAAGGATTGACCAATGGTCTTCCTAGTAATGTGAGAGCTCTCTTTTAACCCTGCAACCACCCAGTAGTGCCACCGAGTGGCTTAAGGTAGCGTCAAAATTAATTAAAATTCACGAACCGCCCCAACAGGCAAGCTTTACCTCCTCGCCCAATAATGCACAAAATCCTAGTTACTTCACACCCAAGCTTCGGAATTTTAGACCCTACCATGCTCCTGTTTATAACCGACCAAATTGGCGTCAACCAATTCATAATTCAACCCAAGGGCGAACCCAAATAAATAATTGACCCCGTTTTCGACCCCTATCTCAAAGTCCTCAAAGTTTACACCACCAAAATAATGTCAATTACCAAGAAAGCACCCTACCTAGAACTCCATGTAGAAAATGTGAGGGGCTAGGGGTAAGTAATGCTTTCCATTGGGCGCATAATTGTCCCCTTAAGAGTAACAACCAAATTGCGACAAACCCATACGCGGCACCAAATATGACTCACCCGAATATGACTTCGAACACCACTATTTTAAATTCACAAAATAATGGTACTGAGACCTCGCGAGAAGAGAACTTATGACTATTTACTGTACCCGGGTACCTAAGGAAAAAATTAACTCAACCCAAAATTGACAATTTTGAATTTTTAAGTGTTCCCTGTGTCATAGACACTGGTTCTACACTCTCTGTCTTGCCGCAAAGTTTTGTTGGACGATATAATTTAGAAGTACAGAGAGTCTCGCCTTTAAATGTTACTCAAGCAGATGGACTGCTGATACTTGATACAGTGTGTTATGTTAATTTAGAAATTGGAAACATTACTCAGTGTGTAAAATTTTTTATAGTATATTCAAGCCTGCCATATGCCATATTGGGTTTACCAGAGTGTAAAAAGTTTTGTTTATATATTGATTGTGTGCATTTATGAGTTTTTCAAAATAATGTTAGATTATCTTTATACAATTATGATACCTTACCTATGTCTCTACATTTGAATCAACCCACTTCTTCAACCGATAGCAAAGCCTCTGAGGAAAGCGTTCGCCCTCAGACTGTTTATAAAGCTATCAGCCCAAAATTAGAGGAATTATTAAATAAATATGAGAAAATCTTTGCAAAAAATAAATATGATATTGGTCGTATTAATGTAGAACCTCAACGTATAAATTTAACTTCTGACTTACCTGTTTCCTCGGGCCTTATCGAACCTCTCCTAAAGAGGAATACGAAATTAATTCTCAGATTGAACAATTATTAAAAGCTGGTTTGATTAAGGAAAGCATATGCTGCGCCCGTCACTTTAGCGTATAAACGCGACGAGGGTACCAAAACTAGACTGTGTGTGGATTATCGTAAATTAAATAATATAGTAAAAAATGATGCCGAGCCTTTGCCACGTATTGACAGCTTATTAGATAAACTAAGTGGGGCGAAAATATTCTCAACTCTTGATTTGGCGTCTGGATTTTGGCATGTGCCCATCCACCCTCAAGATACTGAAAAACTAGCCTTTGTAACTAATACAGGTCTCTATACGTTCCAGGTCTTGCCATTTGGCATTAAGACAGGGCCTGCTATATTTAACAGAGTCATGAGAAGAATATTAAATAAATATAAAATTAAATTTGCCTGTAATTATTTTGATGACATAATGGTTTTTTCTTCTTCTATGGAAGAACATATGCAGCATTTAGAAACTATTTTCCAAATTTGTTTGCAGGAAAATATTAAATTGAAATTATCTAAATGTAACTTTGCTAAGGACACTATAAAATTTTTGGGGTATGAGGTTCAACAAGATCAAATTACTCCAGATAATGCTAATATTGAAATTATCAAAAATTTGAAGCCACCTACTAACGTAAAGGAACTACAGAGGTTTCTTGGTTCTGACTGAGTTATGACTCAAGATATTTCCAATTATGTTAAACATTGTTCGACTTGCCAATTTAACAAAAAACCTAAACAGAAGAAATTTGGTTTGTTACAGGCTGTACCTGCTACTGATAAACCCTTTGAATGTCTTTCTATTGATACTGTAGGAGGTTTCAACTATTACAATTCAACAATATCTACATCTAATAATTGACCATGCGACAAGATATGTTTGGGTCTTTCCTTCGAAAAATGTCACTACTGAAACCTATCTAAAACAAATATTCAATATTCAAGTTCCTCAAAAGATACTTAGTGATAGAAATGCAGCTTTTACTGCTTCGCGTTTTAAAAAATTCCTTAAGAACTACAATACTAAACAACTATTAACTTCAGCTCATCATCCACAGACAAATGGAAAAGTAGAGAGGGTAAATCAATCCATAGTTACTAGATTAAAATGTAAAATTAACTCTTTGTTTCATTATATTACTATATTGTTGTACAGTATTATTGTATCCCACCTAGGTTGTAAATATTTTACTTGTGATATTTTGAAAAAAATTGTGCGCACTTTGTTTTATTGTTTATTGTAAGATTTTCGTACTATTGCATCATTATGTTTTGTCAAATTTTAGAAACTGCATCCTGCCCCTCAAGTGTTGTACAACATAACTCCAGAATTCTAGTCAGAAAATTTAAGGTGTCTAAACTTGAAAATTAGATTAGTTCGCAGTTTTAAGATTAGGTTGCAAGGACGTCTGACTCGCAAGTGAGAGACTGGCCACCTCAATGATATTGCTCGTCAGACTTCTTTTGCCGGGGTGGGGGGGATATTGTAATGTATAAAAAGGTAATTTGGGTTTTACTAGTTTGGGTATTGTTCAAGCGGGTACTTTCACTGTAAGTTTTGCTTTCCTGTCAAACTTGCCACGCGCGCTCTGGAGCTGTGTTTTATTTATTTTGTTATTTGCCAGACATCAGGCCGTCGATTCTGAGTTCTTTAGATGTACACGTGTCCTTACGCCCTTGTAGGCCCGGATGCGGGTCATGTTGGTAAATGTGTGTGGTTCGATCAGAGATAAGAGAGAGGAGGAGTTGTGTCTTCGCAGACCACGTGGTGTGGTAAGCGTAAATACTCCCGCACATCGAAAATCGGGGGACTTCTGCCACTGGAACTGCTTCATGAGTCCACGCTGATTCTTGTACCCGTCTCCCCTCCCCTCTTCTCATTCTAAATTGTAACTTAAATGTAATGTTCAATAAACCATATTACCTGCCTTAACTCTGAAACTTTACTTGAAATATCTGACGTCTCATATATATATATATATACACACACACACACAGTGCAACTTGCCTTATGTGACCACTCTCGGAATCAACAAAATTGATCATCTTATAAAGTGGTCACCTTACAAAGGTTGCAATGTGCGGTGATTAGAAAGGGAAAATTTACAAAAGTGGTCAGTATAGACTTGTTGTCTCTTTACGAAGGTGGTCACTTTAGGAGGTTCCACTGTGTATATGTAATGCGAGGTATATCTTATTTGCAGTACATATTGTGTTTTACTTATTAGTTATATATATATATATAGATAGATAGATAGATAGATAGGAAACTCGGCTGTTCGAGCCTCGTCAGGGGAAGACACCCCCCCCCGAACCCCCTAATTTTTTGTTTCATTATTGCCATATCAAAACGATATTAATTGACTATGTCATTTTATCTCTCATCTTTCGTGTTTTTCGCCTGGTTCAAGTTAACCATTTGCTCCCCATTTGTGGAACAAATTAGAAATGTTGAAAATAACTCTTGAACAACAATCAGGGAATTTAGATCTGAACACAATGATAAAACACATCTGAAAAAACTTTGTATGAACTTTTTTGCACATGAAATCAAATGCAACAAGTGGAGTTTATTTCCAGATAGTTCAATTATTTTGGCCATCTGGGGCTGCAAGTATCAGCACATTACATGTTTTGTAAGTAGTTTATGCGAATTTTATTAAAATTTCAAACCTTCATATCTTTTCCTGCGAATTTTCTGTTTTTATTTGCGAAAATTCCGTACCGCTAATTATAATTCAAAAATTCTTAAAAAGATATAAATCTAACAAGTTTTTTGTCCATTTTTTGTGGTATCATTCTTGAAAAGATGGTTAGATTCTGAAACTTTCAATACTTTTGACCAGTAGTGTACATATATATTCTGGATTCTATCTGTTCTGGATATATTTTTTTTTCCCAGAAAACACACAGTTTGCAAAATTTCGAAATCGGTATCAGCCGAGGTCAAAAAAGTTGTCACTTGGGTTGGATAATAACCCTGTAATTTTTAGTTCGACAATGCCTTCCGGTAGCGCCAACGCCTTTAAATTTGGGAATTAGGGCCAAAATAGACATTTTCTTCCCGATAACACAATTTTTCCGAATTTTGAAATCGATATCAGACGAGCGCGGAAACTTCTTTATATGATACACTCTAAAAATAAGAAGCATTTTTACCGCAGAACTATTAAAGATTTCCAAAATCCGGTAAATTTTATTTTTGGAAATGCTTTCGCTAAAATACCCGATTTTAAATGAGCCAGTGCCATCTGAAGATATTGTCCGTTTTTTTATTTTTAGGAGGGGAGGGGGTTGAGCAGTTACTTACTAACCCAGGAACAACTTTCCGGCATTCGGCTGATACAGATTTCAAAAATCCCCTCCCCCCCCCATTTTTTTTTCTGTGTGGGGGGGGGGGGTAGCCTATTTTGGCCGAAATTCCCGTAGGCCCCAGCATGCCATAAGTTAGTCTTCTTTTCAAAAAGAAAAAAAAAAAAGAACACGGCTATTAGCCAACCCAAGAAAAAACTTTCCGTACTCTGCTGATATCGATTTTGAAAATTCGCAAAAATTATGTTTTCGAGAGAAAAAAATTCCTATTTCTCCCCAAATTGCCACTTTTAAAAGTTATTATATATATATTAAAGATCAGAAAACAAAGTCAAGGACTAGGAAGTAGGTAAATTTGTATTATACACGAAAATATTTTACACAATCAATCGTGTAAACTATTATGCATATTTTAACTTGTCGCAACTGCATACTTTATAATGAAAGTGTTTTTCAACGCCCAGATTTAAGCAATTATGTATATAAGAAAGTTTAAAAAAATGTATTATTTTTATGTCACTTTTTCATCATATTAACCAAACTAGAAATCAAAGCCCGTTGTGGAGGCAAATACAACGGGCGCTTGAAAAAACATTCGACGAAAATGTCTACACTGAATACATTTAGTCTTCGTCTACCTAAAATAAATAACTTCCTATTCAATTTTTATTATACACACAAATCGAATTTCATCCTCTTCTGGAAACGCGCGGAAACTTATGGCATTCGAAAGATTTCGTTTTGTGTTCACAGTCATTCTCATATCCATGCAGACGATTTATTTGTGAAAAAATAAATAAATAAACTATGTAATCTAGAAAAACAATTTTAAAGGAATGAATCACAATTTTCCCTTCAAAGGCAGATAGATAACCGTGACGTGAATATGACAATTTTTTTACATTTTGAAAGTCTAATATTTTCACTCAAATTATTCGCTTTTTTGAATCTCTGAAATAAAATGGAGCTGAAAATGGCAAAAATCTCTTAAAAAATGAGGGAACCGGTGGATTTTCAGATTTTCAAAGTAACAGAGATTGTTTTTTACATTTTTATACATAGTTATGAAAAATTTCAAGCGGATCGTATGAATGGTGTGGGTGTTAGGCTTTTTCTGGTTTTTAATCTTTTTGGAGTAGTGGAGGTAAAATATTTACATCGAAGTGGTTTGCCTGGAATGGTTACAAATTGAGTCAGCCAGTCAGGGTTCACCGTAACTATATAGTAGAATAATTACGATGTAAAATTTCTCATATTCGCGCTCCGATATTTTCTTTTAAAATGTTAATTTTTATAACAACACTTTACAAATTGCAGTCCTCTTTGCAAATTAAATAAATTTTTTGTTATACTTGTAATTTATCATTGAGTATTCTGCAATTTAAATCTGTTCGAACGAATCCACTCAAGTGAAAATAAATGTTGCTCAGGCAGCGGGGGCATGTAGATGGAGGTCACAGGTCAAAATCTCCCAACCCGCCAACGGGTCATAAATTTCCCATCAGTAACGGACACGATCAATCATAAAAAAAGAATTCCCATTAGCAACGTATGTACACTGTTCATCTCACAACTTAAATCTTTGTTTGTCAGATGCATGCAAACAGAGTACGATTAGAAATGCTATAGCAAAAATTATTGATTTTTTCAATACCCCAAAGCGTCGAACAGCATTGGAGAACAATATCGATCAAAATGCTCCTTCAAAGAAACTAAAATATTTGTGTCCAACACGATGGGTGCAACGGCATGACTCGATTCATGTATTCTTGAAACTACTGCATCCCATATCCTTAACATTGGAGGAAATGGCAGTAAACTGGCGAGATAAAACTTCATCCGATGCCCAAATTTTACTCCATGCCATTCAACGGAGTGAATTTAGAGTCGGTTTAATTACTGCTGAGAAAGTACCTCTCAGCAAGTACCTCCAGACCATAAATATGGATTTATGTAAGGCGATAGAATGTGTTGAGGACAATTTAAAGACCTTGAAAGACCTAAGAAGTAGCGAAGATGAACTAAAATCTATGTACGAAAAGGTAGAACACATTGGAGGTATATTAGGAACAAATATAGAAACTCCTCGAGTTATCAATCGGCAACAGCATAGAACAAATATCGTTTCAGAAAATACCGAAGAGTATTATAAGAGATCTGTGTTTATACCTTTTATCGACAGCATAATAATGCAACTCGAAGAAAGGTTTATTGCCCATAAAAACATTTTAAAATCATTTCAAGTTCTGCTGCCCCGAGATTGTAAGGGCATGCTTACACGTGAAGATGAAGAAAAAATACAACTGCTTGTCAGTATCTATAACAGTGACATCAATGCACCGTTATCCACTGTCATAGGGGAAATTGCTCTTTGGTACAAAAAACTATTGCGTGAAGAAACCTGTCCTCGCAATGCAACAGACGCTTTAGCAGTTTGCGATAAAGATATTTTCCCATCCGTATACAGACTGTTAAAGCTTTTGGTTCTTTTGCCTGTAACAACAGCATCCACTGAAAGATCGTTTTCCAGTTTAAGATTTTTAAAAAACTATTTAAGAAATAGTACAAGTCAAAGCCGCTTAAATGGCTTGGCACTGTTTTATGTTCACAGGAGAATTCCAATTTCTGCAGAGGCAGTATTAGATGAAATGTCAAAAAAATCTCTGCGTTTACAATTTTTGTAATAGTATTGAATTAATTTCTTCCATGTATTTTCTTTTTTTTTTTTTTCTTTGCTCTTTTCTACTTATAAATAAATTTTAACTTGGAAATTTTTAGAATTGTGTCGTTCTGAATTAAAAAGCAAAGCTAATCGAAAAATAATTTTTGGAGAAGTTATAAAATATGAACTACGTTTTCTTTAAGAGCACATTTTAAATTTTCTAAATCTTTAAAAATTAATGAAAGTATAACTTTTGATGTAGCTGATATTTTAAGAATAATTTTTTTGTGAGCTGATATTTTAAAGATTGATGTAGCTGATATTTTAAAGATATTTTATTTTAAAAACGCACGCTTACAATTTTCATTTTCAGTGCTCAAATCCTTTTTATTGATCAGTTTTATTTATTTATCTATCACAACTGACTTTTAAAAAAATTCAGTATCAATTTATAGTTTATAAAAGACAGAGGCAGATGGAATCTATTGACAAAATTCATTCGGAGAGTGGGGAGCAAAATTGACAGACTGAAACCGTCTCTTAATTGAACGTTTTTATTTCATCTTATAAATAAAAATGAAATTCTGCTTATTTGTTTGTTTGTTTGTGGATTTGATTCGTATACAAATCCACAAAAATGGACCTATTGGCCTGAAATTTAGCACAGATATGTAAAATAATACAGAATAAATCGTAGTCCACTTTAAAACTTTGAAAGTCCACCCGTTCCCGGAATTTAAGAGATTTTTTATGCTCTCCACGCAAAAAGCTTTCCGTAATTGTAACCCCTTTCTGTAATTGTTGTGAAAAAAGTGTGAAATAAGGATCGTGGTTGCCATGTGTGGTGATTTTGCTGAATAAAATGTTTTAAATTCTCAAAGTAAAAATAAAAGAATAATAATGATTTTTTTTTTTTTTTTGTTAGTTTATATTCGTAAGGTTATTTTTTTTTAAATTATAATATCGTGTGCATTGGAAATCAGAGCAGGAATGAAATTTTTTATACGCAAAACAATAAGAATTGAAGATTTCCGAGGCTAATGTGTGAAATTTTTTAGTTTGGCGAAAAAATAAAGTGGCTGAAATATCGATTTTGAGTAAGTGAGTTCTAGCGGTTTGCACAGTTTTCGGCTTGGCGCAATTTATTGAGAGCTTAAGGAAATAGATTTTTGAAAACAAGTGCAAAGGTTTTATTAGAATACAGCGTTAAATTTTAATGATCCGTGAAGAAATAATGCAGTTATTAAGGGATTTCAAGCGATCTAACTTCAGAATTCTCGCCAATTGAGTACATTGATTTAAGTTGGGGGAATTCCGCCAAATTTCAGAAAATTGAAATCTTCTCATTTAGTACATCGGAGTAACGATGAATAAAACACGTTATAGTTGATAATTTTAAAAAATTCGGCTGTATTAAGGGATTCCACTTTTCAAATAAAGGCTTGCTTTACTTTTTCGCGGTCGAACCATTTCCCATATATTATTGCTGCTAAGTCAATGCTTCGAATGATTTCCTGAAAAAACGCTTGCAAAATGGCGTATGTTGGCACTTTGGCGAGGCTTAGATTTGAAACTGGATTTTATTTGAGACTGGGATATATAATGACACTGGTTATAGATAAAAATGAATGTTGGTATGTGTGTATGAGGTTGAAAAACTCCAGCACCGTTGCACCATGAAATTTGGTTCACCTAAGTCTTTTATCATGGAGAAGCTTTTTATGCTATCCGTTTTCCTCTAACTTACCACCAGGTGGCACAGCAGAACGTCGAATTCTATTCCGTTTAGCCGTTTACTATGCGAATATCGTCCAACGGATTTCGATGAAATTTGGTACATGCTGATATTAGAACACGGAGAATATTTTTCAGTATCCATTTTGCTGTAAGTTGCCGCTAAATGGCGCTGCAACGCATCAACATCTATACCGTTCGACCGATCGGCATAAAGTTTCTTATACTTACACATTTCAGCACGAAGAATATATTCTAACTGTGTTCCTTTTGATGTTACTCACTACTAGATGGCACTGCAATGCATTATTATTTTAACTCGCCACTAGATGACGCTGCAGCAGGCCAAATTCTTGACCATTCAAACGGTCGCTATGAAAATCCGTATACATAGCTATTTGAACAATGAGAATATTTTGGCGTTATCCATTTTGCTATAACTCGCCACTTGACGGCACCAAAGGCGGATCCAGGGGGAGGGCGCAAGGGGCGCGCGCCCCCTCCGAAAAAAATTTATTTACACTAGATAAATAGAGCTTTCATCAATATTAAGTGTGCTTTACAGTAGATGAAATCAGTATTCACGATTTGCGCCCCCTCCGAAAAAAGTTTCTGGATCCGCCCTTGGACGGCACTGTAGCAAATCATTACTTTAATTAACCACTAGATCGCGCTGCAGTGTTTCACTTCTTGACTGTGCAACTGATCGCTATGAAAATAGGTATACATAGATATTTGAACACCGCGAAGAGTTTCGCGTTAGATGTCGCGTCAACACATGAACTTCAGGGAACTTCAGGGCTGTCCAGCCGATCGTCCTGAAATTTCGTATTCATCGATATCTGAATGCGAAGAATATTTTCGCCGTATCCGTTTTGCTAAAACTCGCCACTAGATTGCGCTACGCCTTCATGGCCTTCTGCACCGTACAAACGATTGCCTTGAAATTCAGTATGCATGGTTATTGAACACAATATAATGCGATATCCATTTTGCTATATCTC
This sequence comes from Cheiracanthium punctorium, assembly GCA_038373885.1. Taxonomy (NCBI): domain Eukaryota; kingdom Metazoa; phylum Arthropoda; class Arachnida; order Araneae; family Cheiracanthiidae; genus Cheiracanthium; species Cheiracanthium punctorium. The sequence goes on from JAWZYV010010046.1 coordinate 261,981, forward strand.
TTTATTACAATGAATAGTAATCACCACAAATCGTAATATCAAAAAGTCCATTCATTCCCGTGCGAAGAACGGGTACTTCAGCTAGTAATTAATAATTTGTTTATGTGTATATTTAACCGAATACTTTAAAAATAATTGAAAATTACACTCATGTCCATAAATTAAGGATAATGAAGTTCAGGCAAAGAAAGAGAAAGAAGCAAAACAAATTTGACTTATTTGTAAAGTCTATTTATTAAACAAAAAGTAAAGAGCAAAAAAGATGCTATATGTTTGACATAATTAATAAAAATTGCAAGTTTTACTCCAATAGGCAAATTTCAAAAAAGAACCTATTTACAAAAAACAGTATAACATGGTTAGTAGGATGGTTAATACGGAATATGTCTCCCGGACGATGCAATACAGGCCTGACAACGCCTAGGCATGCTAAGTATCAAATGATCAATCTGATCTTGGGGAATATTACACCACTCATCAAGCAATGCACTCCGAAGTTCCGGTAGACAGGTGGGAGGGGGTTGACGGGCTGCAATTCGTCGGCCAAGCATATCCCACACATGCTCTATTGGATTCAAGTCCGGTGAGTATGCTGGCCAATGCATACGGGTGATATCCTCCGATTGAAGACATTCGTCTACAATGTTTGCACGGTGAGGACGGGCGTTGTCATCCATAAACACAAATTCAGCACCCATGGCGCCCCGAAACAAACGTACATGTTGTTCCAGAATGACATCCCGATAGATGTGGCCTGTCATCGTTACACTCTGAACATGCAGGTCAGTTCTGGAAACAAGAATAATTCCTCCCCAAACGAGCCATCCTGCACCACCGTAACGGTGTCTTTCAATGGTGTTCTCTTGGTGGTAACGGGTACCTGGCGCTCTCCAGATGAATGTCCGGCGAGAATCAGACTCCAAACTAAACCTGGACTCGTCGGAAAACATCACACAAGACCACTGTTGCGGTGTCCACAATGCATGCTCTCTACTCCAGGTTAATCGCAAGCGACAGTGAGTTGCGGTAAGTGGAACACATCTGACAGGCCTACGAGCATATAGACCAATGTGCCCTAGGCGTCTGTACACGGTCTGCCTTGAAACTGTCGTACCGGTAGCTGAAGAGAGTTAACGAGACAGGTCTTATGCTGTACTCCGTCTGTTTCTTTTGGCAGTAACTGCCAAATAGCGGTCCTCATTCGGCGTTGTAACTAGTGGGCGACCTCTGCTGTAACGTCTACTCACATTACCATCATCTTGGAATCGTTGCCAAAGCCTGGAGATGACACTCTGGGCGATTCCAAGTTCCTCGGATACTTCCAGCTGGGTACGTCCACATTCCAGTCGTCCGATAATTCTGCCACGTAAAACATCATCCAAATGCCTCCTTTGTGCCATAACTATGCGGTTTTTGCACTGAAAGGCTTTCACAGCGCTTGTGAACAATTTTACTTCTTTGCCACCATTCCTTATATACCCCTCTCTTACACTCTCGTCATTGTGACGTACCATCCACGCCATCTGGTGGTTTCCCGTAATTTGCATATTCTTCTTCAAGATGTGTGTGATCATTCCACAGGTGAAATTTTTATTTTAGAGATCAATTTCTGTGTGATTCTGAATTATCCTTAATTTATTGACATGAGTGTATTTCATAAGGTTCACTTTCTCCCCCCTCCCTCCATATTGTCTGTTTTTCTGGATATAAATGTTAGTGAATGAGTACTGAAAGCCAGTACGATTCCTGCATTTCAGCTCAGAGTTATATATTTAAGCTCATGCTAAAAGAAATTAATAAATGCAGTGAACAAGTGAACATCGGAAGGCCAAACATTGCTTTTGTAATATCGTGCCACTTACTGGTGCCTATTTTATACGATGTTTGATCGTTAAAAATATTTTTTATTTTGTAAAATAAAAATGCAACAGTAGAATAACTTTTAAAACAGAACTACCTTTAATATAGGTAGGTCATTTTTTCTCTATTTGTGCCCCTCCCCCCAATCTTGGAGATCAAATGCACGGCTGTGGTTCATTAAGTATGTGCCTAAAACCCCCCCTAAATTTTTTTTTCTGGCTACGCCACTGCCTCGTGCCATAGGTTTTTATGAAAAACGCTAGAACTGTAAAAGCTGTGGTCACTGTTTGTCTATGTGTCACCAGAGAACACATAGCATTGGTTAAAATGCACACAAGTTTGTTGGTTTGTTTTCCATCTTCACTGAGTCCCATTAACATATCGCGCAACTTGTGACTCTAGTAGGTGATACTTTGTATTCCCTTCATCTTTCCTACAGTCATTTAAAGATAATTGATGACTACCCCTCATATTTGAGGTAACGCAATATGTAAGTAAACCTTAAAGGCCAACGCTGACTTGAGTCCGTTTTCCATACGCTGCAGGGTATGAGGGGAATTTTTTAATGGTCAATTTGCACGTGCAGGCTTTGTAAAAGGGGGGAAACAGTGCAGGGTAGAAAAATGTATAGGCTTTTAATGATCAGTTAGGATTCGCCGACAAAGGGTAACCCGTGAAACCACGTAAACACGCCTTACACATAATGGGGACACTTTTCTGCGCAATCCGTCGAGGAGATACTGAAAAATACATTTAAATACCATTGTAGCGTACGAGATCGGATTCGAGTATGCGCTTGCCTTAAAGTAAAGCCGGATTCATACTGGCCGTACCGCACCGCTAAGACGCCGCAATGACGTCACGTGACGGAGCAACACGGCGCCCGCGCGGCGAGCGCCGAGGGTTTGCGCATTATCTGGCGAGAACAGATATTCCGCAGCGACCGCAAAGCTACAGCCAATTACAGAAGAGCTTTTACAGCTACAGCCAATTACAGAAGAGCATTGGTGTATTTACTTGCGGCACCGCAGGCTCGCCGCGCGGACAGCCAACGGTCCAAAACGGCGAAACAGTACGGCATGGTTGCGGTGCGGCGCGGCAGATATGAATCCACCTTAAGGTGACCAAACGTCCCCGTTTTCCGGGGACAGTCCCCATTTTCAGGACGTTTTTCAAATTGTCCCCAGAAAGTAAAAATGGAACTGGGGACAATTTTTAATTATTGCATTGTTTTTCAATTAAATTACTGTTAATTATTGCTTTAATTATAAATGTCCCCAGTTAAGTTGTCAGAATCGGGGACATGTCCCCGATTCTGACTACAAAAATCTGGTCACCTTACCTTAAAGGCATCTCCATTAACCAAAAGCAAAAATGAACGAATCTTATAACTTGATTTTTTGCAAAGTAAAAATCCAAAACATTTTTTTTCTATTTTTACCCTTAGAGCATTGGCGTCAATAGTAGAAGTATTCGAGCACACCGAGGTAAACTTCAGTTTCAGTGTCTGATTTACTATTAAGCACAATAGACCCCTACAGGTCAAGGGCGGATTAAAGGGGGGGTGCGGAGGTGGCGAGAATTAAAGAGATTTTTAAAATCAGTTGAGCATGCTTATACTTTAATTTTGTAGAAAAAATAACGAAAATAGCTTTCATTTTTATATTTAGAATCTTGCTGAAGTAAAAATGTTTTCATAATTTGATGTAATTAAGAATATGCTTATTTAATTAGTTGTACATTCGGTACATATCTCTTTTAAGTATTTAAAATGTCGATTAATACAGCCGAATTTTAAAATTTTATGTTGCTTATATATTTGCAATATCTACTGAGAAAATAAGTTTTTTTTTTTTTTTCTTAAGTATCCATAACGTGAACATTCACGCTATATTTTTGCTTAAAATAGTTCGTGCTATCTAAACTTTCCAAACACAATAAATTTCTATCGGGACGCGTCATGTAAAAAATAATTTACATAAAGTGTAACCGAATGTTCGGTTTATGCAGTAAGATAAACTGGCGGTAACGGTTTGAATTTTAACAATTATATTTTGATAGATAATTTTCTGTCAGTAGTTTTTACAAAAGTGGTCTACAGTTTTTAAAAAATGTAAAATGGTAAAAATAGTCTTGTTTGTACACCCTCAAAAAGTATTCGAGTACCAGCGAAATTTCCTATATTTTAGATTTGCGAATAATTATTGAGTTTTTCAAAAACGCACAACTTGACAGAAATATGGAAAGTCATATTTATTTATATCCTAATTCATATTCTGTGATAAATAATTTTTAATATACGAAACCAATGTAGGAAATTTATCTCTTATTCGAATACTTTTCTGAGAGGGTGTTGGCAATCGTATTCCGAACCATCAATAATTTCATGGCTGCCGTTCGAACCTGCGCCGAATCCTCTAAATGCGCATGCGCTTTCAACGCAAATGGATGCAGACTTTCTGCCCGCTCCGCTTTGCCTGCCTTGTGCATGCTTCTCTTTCCGTTGCGTTATTCACATCTGCCAGCCTTTTAGATCGACTGCTTTCAGGAAAATTTAATTTCAACTTAAAAAAAATCTGATGTGTCCAACACATGACTTCCTTGCACGTCCATTAGATCAAAAATATTTTCGACGCACTTCCTCTAAATTTATTTGTTTGAAAGAGATAAAATATCAATAATAGTAAGGTTTAGCGATTTCTAGCAAAATATTTCGATATCGCCAAGCTGAGTTCAATTTGAAAGATTTCCTTCTGACACTTTATTTGGCGATATTTCACCAAAAGCCGACAAACTTGAGATAGTCAGCGAGATTTTGGGGATAGCCAAAGTAGTCATTGAGCACAGACCTTCAATGAATTGAATGCATCTATACACCTCAATGTATTCAAAGTCATTTGGCTCACCATGTAAATAAATTCTCAGTCGATTGCTGTCAAAAAAGATATTGAAAACAGTTAGATATTACAATAGTTCTAAATACAAAGTTAAAAAATCTACGGGTTAAAGTTTTAGAGTTATACAAAATAGGAAATAATTTTTGGCGCCAAATTTGGCGATATTTCGGCGAAACTCGTCAATGTCGACGACATTTGGCGAGATTTTAAGCATAAACCAAACAATGACAGATTATCGCCAAATTTGGCGATATTTCGCCAAAACTCGCCAAGAACGATGACAAATGGCGATACTTTGGGCATGGACGAAATGACTGACTATCGCCAAATTTGGCGATATTTCGCCAAAACTCGCCAAGGTCGAGGACAGACGGCGAGATTTTGGGCATGTACCAAACAATGACTGTCTACAGTTGTATTATAATGAAGATGTCCATAGACATTAAGGTACTGAAATTCTTTTCGGTGGTCCTGTAAATAAACTCTCCAGTAGATTGGAACCAAAAATCGAGATGCACAACTAGATGTTACAACATTCTTATATATGAAATTTCATAATAGTTTTTGAGATTTGAGGGTTAAATATGCACACACGTACACCAAAAGTCGCCAAGCTTGGCGACTTTTGGCATAGTTCTTGAGGGAGGCAAGTGACCGTGGTCGGACCATTACCTAACTTATGTGGTAGGACGGTATTGTGCTTGAAATGGATGAATGCCCCTAAAATTGCTATTGACCGTAATGTATTGGAAATCTTTTGAGTGTTCCTGTAGCAGAACTATAAATGATAAAGACACTTTTTACTTCCTTGTACGTAGTATAAGGAAGTAATGTGATCCCGAAAAATTTTGGGGGCCAAATATCGACAAAAAAACCGATTTTGACTACCTCTAAATTTAATTTAAAAATTTTTTTCGATGCATCCTATCGTAGGCTAGCATGCACCATCATATTAACGCGTCTGCAACTCATTTTGACCAGCGGCGAGTCTGCTGTGGCCAGTTTTTCCATGCCGTCTGTACGTACGTACGTACGTATGTATGTAACTCGCATATCTCAAAAACTATTGGTCGCAGAATGTTGAGATTTGATATTTAGGATTGTTCTATGATCTAGTTGTGCACCTCCCCTTTTGGTGGCAATCGAATGGATAGTTTATGTACAGGACCGCCCAAAAGATTCGAAATACATTACGCTCTATGGGCCGAAATTCATTAAACTCGCCTAACTCAAAAGCTATTAGGCGTAGAATGTCGAAACTTCATATTTTGGATAGTTGTAACATCTAGTTGTGCACCTCTCCTTTTGGTTCCATTCGACTGGATAGTTTATCTACAGGACTGCCCAAAACATTCGAAATACATTACGCTCTATGGGCCGAAACTCATTAAACTCGCATATCTCAAAAACTATTAGGCGTAGAATGTTGAAACTTTATATTTAGGATTGCTGTAACATCTAGTTGTGCACCTCCCCTTTCGATTCCATTCGACTGGATAGTTTATCTACAGAACCGCCCAAAATATTCGAAATACATTACGCTCTATGGGCCGAAATTCATCAAAGCGTTTTTTAGAGGTACTGGGCTATTTCAAACGACTCAGAAGTGATGTATGCTGTAAAGAGTTAGAAAATGAATTTCTCCATTAAAAAAAGTGTCTTTATCATTTGTAGTTCTGCTACAGGAACACTCAAAAGATTTCCAATACGTTACGGTCAATGGCAATTTTAGGGGCATTCATCCATTTCAAGCACAATACCGTCCTACCACATAAGTTAGGTAATGGTCCGACCACGGTCACGTGCCTCCCTCAAGAACTATGCCAAAAGTCGCCAAGCTTGGCGACTTTTGGTGTACGTGTGTGCATATTTAACTCTCATATCTCAAAAACTATTATGAAATTTCATATATAAGAATGTTGTAACATCTAGTTGTGTATCTCGATTTTTGGTTCCAATCTACTGGAGAGTTTATTTACAGGACCACCGAAAAGAATTTTAGTACTTTAATGTCTATGGACATCTTCAATATAATACAACTGTAGACAGTCATTGTTTGGTACATGCACAAAAACTCGCCGTCTGTCCTCGACCTTGGCGAGTTTTGGCGAAATATCGCCAAATTTGGCGATAGTCAGTCATTTGGTCCATGCCCAAAGTATCGCCATTTGTCATCGTTCTTGGCGAGTTTTGGCGAAATATCGCCAAATTTGGCGATATTCTGTCATTGTTTGGTTCATGCTTAAAATCTCGCCAAATGTCGTCGACATTGACGAGTATCGCCGAAATATCGCCAAATTTGGCGCCAAAAATTATTTCGTATTTTGTATAACACTAAAACTTTAACCCGTAGATTTTTGAACTTTTGTATTTCGAACTATTGTAATATCTAACTGTTTTCCATATCTTTTTTGACAGCAATCGACTGAGAATTTATTTACAGGGTGAGCCAAATGACTTTAAATACATTGAGGTGTATGGATGCATTCAATTCATTGAAAG